>CM050911.1:18596801-18854301 GCA_027742785.1 Vigna reflexopilosa
CCATTTTAGCACTTCCCTTCCTAACTGACATCGTGGGATGCATTCCCACACTACTATCAAAATAGTCTTCTTATTTCTTCCTTCAGTGTCTTGATTGGGTGTATTGCACATTTATCTCCTCCTTATACACATGATTAATTGTGGGCCTCTTGTTCTAGCCGTATCATTTCCTTTTCCATCAAGAAACACCTTGTCACCAAGGTGGAATCCTGTGAACTGCCCTTGTTAGTCAGTCAAAGTTTCCACATTAATTTTCACACTAGTGCAATATATTTTTAGGCAATCAAACCCAATAATCAATAATCAATACAGTCGATCTGTATACTTCATATATTACAATTTTAATTAAATTTAACCTTGTAAAACATAAATTAATGTTAATTTTAATTAAATTAAATTTAATAAAATAAAAATTAATTTTTTATTTTTATTTTTTGCGAGTAGCGGATATCCACGGGTACAAATAGTATAATACCCCCACCCGACCCGTTTATAAGCAGGTATTAAAATACGCGCTATCCACGAATTTCATGTAATAAATATCCGTAGGCATGAACTATCCGTCACGGATTTTATCTGCGGATATCCACGGACGTAAATTTTTTTCGATCTCTAATTACACAATTATAACAGTAAAAATAAAAGAAACAAATAAAAATAAAAAAGTAAGCTAATATACATGGTCAAAACATTTTCTTAAAAAAATAAAACTAACAATTTGATTAAAGTTTAAGACCCTTTTGAAAATAAATAAAACTTTTCCCAATAATCTTTTCTTTTAAGAAATCAATAAAACAAATAAATAAATAGAAAAAAAAATTCACACAAAATGCACACACAACACCCTTAAAGAGGGTCTTCCTGACCTAAAGTGAAACAATCACTATAAAGAAAAACCTCTTCTGAAAACAAGCTCGTCCATAATGTTCGCACAACAAGTCTAATCCATTAGAAAAAAAAGTTGTAAACAATCTTCTGAGATAAAAGTCTGACACACAAAAAACCATAATAAAATCAATTAGGATATATATATATATATATATATATATATGACATAATTTATAATCTTGAAGAATTTTAAACATCATATAATGTAACAATTATCAATATATGTCATATTTTCCATGACTAACAATTTATACATTATCTAAACATATAAAAAAAAGTTAAAAATTAATAAAACAAGATATAAGTAACTTGCTTTTATTCAACGTTGAAAAAAATGTTTACTTTTATTTTATTTTTGTTATTATTTTATAAGTATTTTTTGGAATTATAAAAGAATGATACATAAAATAATACAATATAAAATAGAAGAAAATAACAATCAAAGCAAAGACTTTTTAAAAGTAACTAAATATGTTTCAGAATATCACAATCAAATAATTAATAAAAATATAAATTAATATAAAGAACCAATGCATTGAAATAAATTAAATAACATAATTATAAATAAATAAACAAACAGATAAATTGAATAAATAAATAAACAAAAACAAAGTGTAATTTGATATAAACACTTAGAGGAATGAAAACAATTCTTTAACACTAAAAAAAATCATAAATCTTGTTACCATAAAGTATCTATTTAACCCAGACACGATAGCATCTATTTTTAGTAAATAAAAATTAAACACAATACTTCCAACATTTTTAGCCAGTGAGAAATGCATTTAATAATGTTTGCTAAATATATTAGTGTAGAAGGAGACAGGTTATATAACCAACAATTGAGGAAATGATAACCACAAAAGAACCCTTCTACAAGTGAGGCACAACATCCAGCATAAATCATAAAGTGGATAACATACCATAAATCAATAAACTCATTAACACATCTTATGAAGACGTCATAAAAGGAAAATGATAAAAACTACTATTTCAGAAATGACATGAAAAACACAAAACAAGACAGCAAATTCAGACTTCATACACTAATGTAAAAAAGAAAAAAAAAATTAACAATTTTTTTTAACAATTTTTTTATAATTGTTTACATGATAACATGTGATTAGTCTTATTTAAATATACAAACCAATAAAATAGTGACACATCCTCTATTATGAAAAAAATTGTTAAAAAAAATTGTTTACATATCATCTTACCACTATTTTTTCTATGAAAAAACTTTAGTAAAAAGTTGTTGCATATTTTCCTTTGAAAAGTTTTTGGCATGAAATTCATTAATTTTTCATATAAAATATATTTGGCACGAAATATTTAGGAATTTTATTATGATTCCTTTTTTGCTGCAATACTTGCAAATTTATTTATATAAAGTTATTCGCAAAAAGATATTACTTATATTTTTTCTTGTTATTCACAAAAATTACTTACATTTTTTGTGTGAAATATTTAATAAAAGGTTTAAAGAATAATTCTGATGTATATATATACATACAATGATCATATAATCCTTCATTTATTAAAGGAAAGACATGTGCACAAATCTGCACAAATTATAATAATATCTAAAATATAACTAGCATAATATTTGATTGCCTAATATCCTTTAATAGAATATTTGACATATCTTAACACCCCCCACTCAAGTTGGTGCATGGATATCACACATTCCAAACTTGAATAGAGACTCATTAAACAATCTTCTTGACACTCCTTTGGTGAGAACAACAACCAACTGTAACTCTGATCTTACAGAAGGAAAGGAAATTATTTCAGCTTTAATCTTCTCTTTGATGAAATGTCTATCAATCTCCACATGCTTTATTCTATCATGTTGAACAGAATTCTGCTTCAGCACTAGATCTTGCTACTACAGGTTGTTTTTTACTCCTCCAAGTTACAAGATTCCCTCCTACAAAAGTAAAGTATCCAGAGGTAGATCTTATATCATCTTTTGAACCTGCCCAATCTGCATCAGTGTATCCTTCTACCTTTAAGTTTCCATTATTTGAGAACAAAATTCCTTTTCCAGGAACAGACTTCAAATATCTCAAAATTCTTTCAACAGTATCCATATGAACCTTTCGTGGGTCATGCATAAATTGACTAACAACATTCACTGCATAGGTGATATCTGGACGTGTATGACACAAATAAATTAATTTTTCTACCAGCCTTTGGTATCTTCCTCTGTCTATGCTTGCTGAATTTGAGCATTGAAAGAGTTTATGATTGGTGTATGAGCTGGTTTACTCCCAAGCAGCCCAGTTTCCGATAGTAAATCAATAGTATATTTTCTTTGGCATAGAAAAATACCATGTTTTGATCTAGCTACTTCAATACCCACAAAATATTTGAGGTTTCCAAGTTGTTTCATCTCAAATTCAGATGCAAGATATTGTTGTAAACTAGAAATCTCATCTTGGTCATTTCCTGTAACAATCATGTCATCTACATATATAATCAAAGCTATAATTTTTCCTTTTCCTCTCTTAAAAAATAATGTGTGATCAAAATTACTTGCTCTATAGCCAAAAGCCTTTATAGACTTGGTAAACCTTCTAAACCATGCTCTTGGGGATTGTTTTAATCCATATAGAGCCTTCTTTAATTTGCAAACCTTCATTCCAATTGAATCTGTCATGCTTGGTGGAGAATCCATATAAATTTCTTCTGAAATTTCTCCATGTAGGAAAGCATTTTTCACATCAAATTGCAGAAGAGGCCAATCTTGGTTTGCAGCTAGCGACAAAAGTATTCTCACAATATTGAGCTTGGCTACTGGTGCAAACGTCTCTTGGTAATCTACACCATAAGACTGAGTGTAACCTTTAGCCACAAGTCGTGCTCTATACCTCTCAATAGTTCCATCAACTTTATGCTTAATTGTAAAGACCCATTTGCAGCCCACAATTTTCTTCCCTCTTGGTAAGGACACAAGATCCCAAGTGTTGTTTTTTTCTAAAGCTGTCATCTCCTCAACCATTGCTTCGGTCCATCTAGGATCTGCCAAAGATTCCTGTATATTACTAGGAATAGAAATTGAAGATAATTGAGATACAAATGATGCATATGACTGGGATAACCTGTGAGATGACACATATTTACTAATGAGATATTTAACTTTGGCTTGGAGGTCTGGTTCATATTTAGCTGGAGGTTGACCACGGTTAGAACGAGGTGGAAGAATATATTGAACAATAGTAGACTCAGTGTTTGATGTGTTGGTGGTCTCACGCAGAGAAGAATCAATTCCATCATCAATTCAATCTAAATTAGTATTATCAGAGATAGGATCAGAAGGTACCTCTGAAGAGTCAAGCTGAACCTGTGCAGAAGATTGAGTCAATTGGTTATGATTAGAAGACACTGTATTATCTAGAAAAGAAGTGTCCATATTTGGGATTGGCTCACTTGCTGCAGAATGATCCTCACACAATAATATATCTTCATAATCAAACATACTAACATCATGATTATGCACTTCACTTTCATTGCCTCCCTGAAGTGGAGAATCAACATAAAAAAATTCATGCTCATTAAATGTCACATCCATAGAAATATAAAATTTCTTTGATGGTGGATGGTAAGCACGATAACCTTTTTGAGTTGATCCATACCCAACAAAAACACATTTGATCGCTCGTTCTTCAAGCTCTGTACATTGATGTGGGTGTAAGTGAACATATATAACACATCCAAAAATATGAGGTGGTAAACAAACTATGGGAGGAAGGATACAATGATCAAACAACACATCATAAGGCCTTCGAAAGTTCAGCACACTAGAAGGGGTTCGATTAATTAAATAAACGGTAGAGCTCACAGCCTCACCCCATAAATGATGGGACATTACCATCTATCAAAAGTGATCTTGTCACCTCTAATATATGTCTATTTTTCCTCTCAGCCACTCCATTTTGTTGTGGTGAATAAGGACATGTAGTTTGATTCTCTTAGACACACAGACACAAACACACACAGACACACACACATACACACACACACAAGCAAGAACAAAGGCACATAATATGTCATCCCTCTTCATACCACCAGCACGAAACAAAGTGTAATCTCTAAGTTCATCAAGATATCTCAGCCAATGTTGATAGGATAACATGTTTAACCAAGGAAATCCATGGTGGGACTTCATACCACTAGGGCAAAACGCTGCAATAGAGGACCACATCTCTTCATCCAGTTTAATGTTCACTCCTTTTACCTTGGAAGTGATTATTCCATCAATAACTTTCAGATTAACATAGAAAATCTTTATGAGATGACACAATCATCTCTACAAACCTATCTAAACCCTAATGGGATAACCAATCTTGAGGTGAATCCCTCATGACGAGAAAAAATGTGTATCAAGGAACTTGTGGGTGACAATGCTTCATAATCGCTAATAACACACGAAATTTGTTTGTGCATCTTCATCACTAATCCACCCATTGAGATCAACAGTTTGCGTCTTCTTTGCTGTGCGTTTTACATGTTTGGCTCGTGAAATTTAAAGAAAGAGGGAAGAAAGGTTTCTAGGGTTTTCAAATTTAGGCGTAGTGAAAACGGTTCATAAGAGAGTGGAATGTTTTGATTTTGAAAAAGAAAATTTCCCTCAAAGTGAAGGATTTGAAATTTGTAGAATAGGTTTTATTTTAATTGATTAAGAATTTAATATAATCGATTAAAGCAAATGTGAAAGCTCATTTTTTGGTGTTTCAGAAATGTGTAAGATAAATTTTGTTTTAATCAATTAATATTTTAATGTAATCAATTAAAACAAAGAGGAAACCTCAGGACAAGAACCGCAGAGGCTTTTAATCGATTAGGAAATTTAGCTAATCGATTAAAACAAAGAATATAAATTTTAGCACTTTTAACAATGGTTCATATATTAACTTTAAATTGATTTTTTTTTCATGAAAAATTATTTTGATTTTTCTTAAAAGAATTTGCAAGCGAATATTTTTTGTAAAAAGTTTTGCCTGAAATTTCTTGCAAATTTTTAAATTCCACAATAACTAATTATTCATAAAATTATTATTTACTGATCAAAATTTGTAGGAAAAATGGTAAGAAATTTTCCTACAAATTTTTCTAAGAAATTTATAAAAATAGTTATACGAAAATATGAAAAATTCTAGTAATAATATCAATAAAGATATAATTTTAAGAAAAGCTTGCCCGATTTGACCGGAAGCAGTGAAAAACAAGTTGAACTCTCAAAGCTTAGAAATCTAAAAGCCCTTTTCACTAATATGACACAACTAGAGGGCTTTCTTATCTATACCTCGTAGAAGCAAACAATTAATCAAAATCATTTTGAAAAAAATTAGATTTCTATAGATGTTCACGATTTTAGAAAACACATTATTTGAAGTCAACTAAGGCACCATACCTTGAATTTGAATTTGTTCCTCTAGCAAAAGTCCTAAAGAAATAATCAAAAACCAATTCCACAAAAATATATACACATACATATTTTCCATAAATTTTCAATAAAAATAAAAAATAAAAAAATACTCAGGTATTCTCACCACCAACTTTAGTCTGGTCAATTTCCAAAAATACCTTGAAATTACTAACACACATTGCTCAATATACATACAAAATCACCAGAAACATATAACATTTCGAGAACAACAAAAAGTAACACCAATAAAATAAAAAAATTACACATATATTGCTTAGATGAGATTGTTCAGCACAGATCACAAATGCTCGAGGTGAGCCAACTCTGGATTTTCCCTAGCATGCAAGAACAAGAATTAGGGTTTCAAGGCACAATTGAAGCTGAAAACCTCGGGAAGAATGATAGCAGGATTGTGTGAAATTTAAAAATCGAGGATATTATTGAAAGGTGCAAATTAAAATAGTGAAAATCGGAGAGTGAAAGACTTACCATGAGAGAAACCATTGAGGTATTGGTTTGAAGTGTTGAATTTGGAGCAAAATAAAAGAGAAAAATGTACCATTGAAAGTGAGGAAAAATTGAATGAGAAAAACACTCTCCAATTTCCAACTCCATAATCCTCAAGTCTTTTTGTAAGATCTCTCTCCTTATCTTGTGATTGGAAAATTGAAGCTTCTTAATTTCTCAAAACAACGATTTTAGTCTTTACTTAACACTGACTACCAAAACACTACAAGAAAATTACATATTATATTATTAATGAATACAATT
The DNA here is from genome assembly GCA_027742785.1 of Vigna reflexopilosa. Lineage (NCBI taxonomy): Eukaryota > Viridiplantae > Streptophyta > Magnoliopsida > Fabales > Fabaceae > Vigna > Vigna reflexopilosa. Next base: position 18,603,892 of record CM050911.1, read on the forward strand.
TATCGGTGATAGTAATATATATTGGTAATTTAAATTTATGAACAAATTATTGACGATAAAAAAATTGTTGGTAAAATGATCATCGATAAATTTTTTTCAATAAATAGCGAAGTCCGTTGGTAAATATATGTTGGTAATTATTAAAAAATTCTAGACAATGATAAAATCCATTGGTATTTGTCGTGATTGTGCCTTCTTTTTTTTCCTCTTCTTGTCCTTTTTCATTTTTTTTCTTTCTTTTCTTCTTACTTCTTACTTCTCTTCTCTTCCTTTTCTTTCTTCCTCGTCGCACCTTTACCGTCAATGTTGTTACGTCTGTTTTCATTTCCTCTGACTCCTCCTACTGATGCTCTGATTTCTTTTCCTTTTTGTCTTTCTTTTCCTTCTCCAACTCTGATTGCTACCATGGTCAAACCACCACCACCATCGTCGATGCATGCCAATATTACACCTTTGTCCCTGTCATGTCTCCTCTTCTTTTTCTTCTTTCTCATCCTCCTTTTCCTTTTCCTTCTCATTCTCTTCTTCTCATTCATCTTCCTTTAACATATAAAAACTTGGTGAGAAATTTGTTGCATCGTTTACTACATATTTTTCAATGAAATAATATGTTGATAATAGAAATTACAAATTACCGACAAAATTTATTGATGGTATTGACTATCAAATACATTATTGACGAAAATATTCGTTAGTAATGCAAATTCTAATTTACCAAAAATTTTTACCTATAAATTAATTATTAACAAAAATATCTATCAATGTGAGAAATATCGTTTCTACCCTTTTTTGTTATGCTTGGTATACTAGCTGGCTAAATATTTTGTTTTTTGTTACTGTAGTGGTTAGGCTATAATTCCTTTTTCTTCCTTTTCATTTTGTGCAATATGCTAAATATATATTCAACATTCTCAGAGTCTCTGAATATAATGGAATAATGAGGATTGAAGTTCACTTTATAACATTACCATTTCTCTGTCATGGTATCATCGTTGACACCCACTATTTCTTCCGCCTAAGCTTTCTTCTCCTCATCCTCATTTTCTGACAATGGCTTCCGTCAGCCATCATATTACACAGACACCAGATCATCTAGTGAATCTGACAAACCAGCTTTACCTTCATCTTGGAGAAAACCCAACATTGGTGCTTGTTTCACCTCTTCTCACGGAGAACAACTTTCACCAATGGAAAGAGACATGGTCATAGCATTGGAGACCAACAACAAGGACAAGTTCATTGATGGTACTCTCCCTTATCCCCATATCACAAATCCACTTCACGAGGCTTGGCGTCTCTCCAATCGATGGCTCACACATTCCATGACTCCTTTGATCAAGCAATCGGTGATGTGGATGGATACAACATTAGAGATTTGGAGGGATCTCAAGGATTGATTCTCCCATGGCGATAAATTTAGGGTTTCTGATCTTCAGGATCATATTCTTGCTTGTCATCAAGGTGATTTGTCTGTTTCTGAGTATTATACGAAATTAAAAATCCTATGGAAAGAGTTGGACCTCTATAAATGTGTTCTCACTTGCAACTGCTTGACTCCCTTTGCTTGTTGACTTCTTGCTAAACTTCATAAAGAAAGAGAGGATGATTATGTGATTCGATTTCTCCACGGCCTTAATGAGAGCTATGCACAAGTTCGTTCTCAAATCATGATAATGGATCCCATGCCTTCGATTGTCAAAACTTTTTCTATGGTTCTTCAGCATGAACATGAGTTCATTGTCACCAATCTCAAACATCTTGTTTCAGATTCTTTGGCATTCACTACTGTTTCCAATTCTCAACCACACTTCAACTCTTCCAACAAAGTCCCTTTCAATGCCAGCAAGAACACTTTCAAGAACAAAAAAAATTGTGAAAAATGCAAGAAGACCAACCACACCATTGAAACTTGTTATTTTCGGTTTGGTTTCCCAGCTGGTTACAGAAAGAATAAGCCCAACACCAAAGCTTCTGCCAGTTTGGTTGAAGTAGATTCAGTTGCTTCTCTACAACAACTCGATTTGGATAGTAGTCTTCCCAATGACCAATTCACTTTCTCTAAAGACCAGTATTAAGCAATTTTGGCTTTGCTCCAACACAGTAAGGATCATTCATCCTCAGTGAATCAAGCCTCTGTTAAAAACTCTGGTACATCTTCTGCTTATGTTCCTTGGATATTTGACAGTGGTGCCACAGACCACATCTGTCCCACCAAATCATTCTTTCATAACCTTCATGCCATAAAACCCATACACATTAAATTGCCTAATCACACTACTGTCACTGCCAATTTCTCAGGGAATATTCACATAGATGACCTATTTCTTCCTAATGTTCTTTTTGTACCTGAATTTTCTGTTTACCTCATATCTCTATTCCCAAACTTGTTTCCACTATTGACTGTATGGCAATATTATGTGATTCTCACTGTTTCCTTTTCCAGAAATCTCAATTCAAGATGATTGAAGCAACTAGGAATATTAATGGCTTGTACTGTCTTGAAGAATCAAATGTTATGCATTACAATTTAATTTTCCAAAATGTTGTTATCAATAAATCAAATGCTTTTGTTGTAAATGCAGTCAATACCAGTGAACTTTGTCACCATAGCCTAGGCCATACTTCAAATTCCATTTTACAATTGTTATCTTCTCAACATAATGATATTATATACAAGAGTTGTGCTCCTTGTGACACTTGTCATTTTGCCAAATATAAGAAATTACCTTTTTCTCTTAGCACCTCCAATAGTTCTTAATTTTTTGAGTTGTTGCATGCTGACATTTGAGGACCCTTAAACACTGTTTCTATTGATGGTCACAAGTATTTCTTAACACTTGTTGATGATTTCAGTAGATTCACATGGGTTTATCTTTTAAAATAAAAAACGGAGGTCAAAACTGTTCTTCCTAATTTCATACATCTCATTGAAAATCAATTTGACATTAAACTTAAAAGACTAAGGTCTGACAATGGAAAAAAGTTTTTCTTAACTAATTTCTTCTCCTCTAAAGGCATTTTTCATGAAACATCATGCATTGAATCACCCCAACAAAATGGAATAGTAGAGCGTAAACACCAACATATTTTGAATTTAGCTCGCGCCTTACTTTTCCAATCTCATTTACCTTCTGATTTATGGTCCTATGCTATAAGACATGTTGTCCATATCATAAACAGGCTCCTTACTCCATTTCTTAAAAACAAATCTCCTTATGAAATTGTTTTTGGCAAAATCCCTAACTTTAACACACTTAGAGTCTTTGGTTGCCTTGCTTTTCCAAACACTATTACTTCTGGCAGAACCAAATTAGACAAAAGAGCTTCTAAGTGTATTTTTCTTGGTTTCAAATCAGGGGTCAAAGGTTTTCTATTATATGATCTCACTACACAAAAGTTTTTTCTCTCTCGCAATGTCATTTTTCTTTGAGTCTTATTTTCCATATTTTCCTCCCCATCCTGTTTCTCATCACCATAACACTGGTACTACTGCATCTCAACAATCATTTGATTCTTTGATTGCTTTTGATATACCTGGTTCACACTTTAATGATTTTCGTATTACTTCTGATATTGGCTCTAGTAATAATGATCCTAATGTTGTTGAACTAATTATGCAATTTCATGATGATTCTAGTGATACTGTGCAACCTGTTGATCTACCTGGTCGAATTTCAAATAGAATTAGGAAGCCCCCTGCTTATTTGTCTGATTATGATTGTTTCACTGTTTCTTTTGCTCCTACTTCTAGCTGCACAACTTATCCTTTACAATCATACTTGTCATATTCCAAATGTTTTAACTCTCACATTTTTTTTTGCATGTCTTTATATGTCATCATTGAGCCTTCTTCTTTTAAAGAGGCTTGTCAACATACTCATTGGCAACAGGCCATGCTTGCGGAAATTCAGGCTCTTGAGAGGAATAGAACTTAGTCATTGGTTTGATTGCCACCAAAGAAATGAGTTTGTTGCAAATGGGTCTACAAGACTAAATTGAATGCAATTGGGGTTATAGAAAGATTTAAGGCATGTCTTGTTGCCAAAGGGTTCACACAGACTAAAGGCATGGATTTCTTTGACACTTTTTCACCTGTTGTGATGATCACAACCGTTAGATTTCTTCTTTCCATTATCGTTTCTCGCAAATGGTTTTTACACCAGCTTGACGTTGATAATGCATTTTTGCATGGTGATTTGGATGAAGAGGTTTATATGAAACCTCCCCCAGGCTTGATTCTTCCAGAACCTCATTTAGTTTGTAAATTGCACAAGTCTGTCTATGGACTTCGACAAGCTTCTCTCGGCAATGGAATTCTAAACTCACAGTTGCCTTACTTTCTTGTGGCTTTTCTCAGAGTCCTGCTGGTCATTCCTTATTTTTTAGACACTCTGCTACTTCTTTTATTGCTCTCCTGGTCTATGTGGATGATATCGTTCTAACTGGTGATAGCATGGATGATATTGTTGCTGTTAAGAAATTTTTACATCAAGAATTCTGAATCAAAGACTTGGGAAATCTTAAATATTTTCTTGGTTTCGAAGTTGCTAGATCACGACAGGGTCTTATCTTGAATCAACGAAAATATTGCTTAGAAATTTTAGCTGAATTTGGTCTCACTGGCTGCAAACCAGCACCTTCTCCTTCGAACCCTACCAATAAGCTCAAGGATGATGACAATGATCTTCTCTAGATCCTACTCCTTATAGGAGATTAATTGGCAAGCCATGTGACACCCGGGCACTGACGAGGGCGGGGAGTGATCGTCGATGCAAGAGGCACGGACAAGGAGCGACTCTTGGCAGGCTTCCAGTGGAAGAGGCATATGGACGAATCGAACATACATCGGAATGAGAGGGATCTAGAGACCGTATAGGTAGCAGTATCTAATAAACACCCGACTTGATATTTCTTTTGTTGTCCAACAAGTTAGTCAGTTCATGTCCAAGCCCATATCCTCTCATCTCAATGCTGTTTTCAGGATCTTGAAATACCTTAAAGGCTGTCCTGGATTAGGCCTTTTTTATCCTTTTAGAAATCCTCACAGACTTCAAGCTTTTTCTGATTCAGATTGGGCTACTTGTTGAATCTCTAGAAAATCCACCACTAGTTATTGTGTATTCTATGGGAATTGTCTTATCTCTTGGAAATCAAAAAAGCAATCCACTGTGTCCAGGAGCTCTACTAAAGTTGAATATAGAGCTTTAGCCTCTGTTGCTTGTGAATTGCAATGGTTGAAGTATGTTGCGGATGATTTATGTCTTACAATTTAACTTCCTTTCCCAACATTTTGTGATCAATCTATCATTCAACTAGCTAAGAATCCCTCCTTTCATGAACGCACCAAACATATTGAAGTGGATTGTCATCTTATTCGTGTTAAGGTTCTTGATGGGCTCATTGTTCTTTTCATGTTCACTAAGTCACTCTATCCCGAGCCTTTCAACATCAATATATCCAAGATGGGCTAGCTGAACATTCATCACTCATCTTGAGGAAATGTGTGAGAAATATCATTTCTACCCTTTTTTTGTTATGTTTTTTATATTAGCTGGCTAGATATTTTGTTTTATGTTACTGTAGTGGCCAGGCTATAATTCCTTTTTCATCTTTTTCGTTGTGTGCAATATGTTGAATATATATTCAGCATTCTCAAACTCTCTGAAATGCAATGGAATAACGAGGATTGAAGTTCACTTTATATTTGTGAATCAATAATTTAAATTCTAAAACCAGTCAATAAATTTGGGTCTATTGATAAATTTGTTTCTCTCAATAAAATTTCGTTAGTAATTACAAAAGTTCTAACATTAGGAAAACAGACAACGAGATCATTCTCTTCCAAAGGGATTCCAAACCATGCGAGAAAATTGATTGTAACTTCATTCTCGCTCGTGAGAACATCGGGAAACCCTTCCAAAACGCTGTAAACGATGGCATTGCAAAACAAGAAAATGATTTCGAGCGCGTTGAGCTTTATGGAAGGGTGGAAGAAGCTGACGAAAGTGGAAGGAATGTGAGACTAAAAGAATTTGAAGATTCAGAAAGTAAGAAGGTTTTGAAAGTTTGAGGGAGAGAAATGATAGGGAAAGGAGAGAAATAAAAGTATAGTCCAGTGAGAATAAATAATGTCTTGATACTTTACAATGTCCTAATTTTCGAATGTGGTATGATAATTAAGAGATTAACAAGTATAAATACCATACTTTACATGAAAAATATGGCAATTTTATGATTGTCATGTTATATTGTAATAAGTGACCATTTTTAAAAATTGTCATATTAAAACCGTCACATTTAACAATAGAATTTTTGTACAAATAAAATTTGAATATTATCTAATGCAATTCATATTTAGAGAAACGTAATTTGATATCACAAAGAGGAAAATTGAAATTAGAGAAGAGAAGGACAAACCAAGATAAAGATGGTGAAAAACTCAATGAATTGGTCTCAAAGATTTATTTATCCATCATGAAGAACATAAAACTTAAAGAAGAGGAAAATATCAAAAGACAACAACAAAGACGAGAGGAAAAAGAACAAAAAGAGAAAAAAAAGAAGGAAAATTAAAACTCTAATATTTAGCAAATGATTTTTGTTTATTTGTTGTGAGCACATTTAGGCCTATATAGACTCTAAAAAATGGAAATGTGGTCTAAAAGTGGGCTCAATTTGGTCTATAACTCTAATTACAAAACTTTAAGCTAATACACATAATCTAATCTGCATTAGTTTTTTCACAAAATTTCAACAAATGTGTCCCAACTTCAAAAAAAAATCATAGAAAATAGCAAAGAACTATAAATCCAGAAAACCATATATCCATTTTGAATCTTTTGAAATTTAGAATTCAATGTCACTTGAATCAAACAAAAATAATATTTACAGAAAAAATATGATCAAAATAGTGAACAAAGTTAAAAATATAAAATTAAAACAAATATATAGAAATAACCTAATTTATTATTAATATTGAAATAAAATTATGTAAAAATTAAAAACAAAACATATGAAAAATTCAATTATTATACAACAAAACTATAAATGCATGTATAAAATATGTGTCATGAACAACCTAAAGAAACCTTTTCCTTTCTAATGTACATGTTCAAGAAGATGCTAAGGAGATTCACAAAATGGAAAAGGTTCAATCCAAAGGAATAGAACGAATATAAGGAAAAGTGTGTCAAAAGTAGGACAAGGAGAAGAGCAATAAAGAGGAAAAATCTCATGGTGGTTTCATGTCTACACATCATCATAACAATCTTATGATGACAGTGATGATATGTTACACAATCATTTGACGAAAATATCTCTAGTACTTCCCAACCTTTTGAGACCTTAAAGAGAAATTTACAATTGTGACTAAGAAGCTTGAACTTAAGCACTGTGTGAAACACTATGTGAAGAGAATAAGATTCTTAAACAAAATTTTGAAATTAAAACACATCTTTCAAAAAGCTAAAAGGGGAAGTGATTTTGAAAACAGAAAGTCTTGAAGTGTCATAAGTAGAAGATGTTAATAAGATAGTAGGTAGTCTACTGGCTAAGAAAGCTTCCCTAAGCAAATTACTATATATGTCAATTGTTTATAGTGGAAAATGCCATGACCATCTAGTAAAAAATAGCCATAATAAAAATGTAATTTGGTACAAAGAACATTGTATTTGATAAACAACAGGCAATAAAGATGAGTACATTTCATTCCATCTTAAACACAAAATTAGTGGCTTGAAAAACCACCACCTGAGATGGCAATGAAAAGAATCTACAAATCAATGCAGGGTGCATAACTCAAACACATAAAAGAAACAACAGAAAGGTTGCACAGAAGAACTGAGACCCATTTATTTGTTCAGAATTGAATGTCAATTAATGTAGCCATTATTTTTGGCTAGGAAAGAGGAGCTCTATGGGGAGCCCCCTTTCTTCTGCTTCCAAGAGAGATGAAGAAGCCATTTGTGTTCTGCTTGTTGTTGTTATTGTTGGCCATGCTAGTGGTAGCCTCAGAAGAAGTGGGGACAAATTGGGTATAGCAATCAACACTTAGACCCTCAAACTGCAAAAATGTAAGATCAGATTCAATAATGCTTCACACTCAAACCCTTACATCACATACCATGTGATCAACCTGCTGCAATTACATACAATTATTTTTTTGTGGGCCGACTACAACCTCGTTTTTCATCTTCACAAATGTATCTTCTTGTTGTTCAACTATGGTTTTAGACTCATCATCAGAAACATTGTTTACTTCTTTCCTTCCAGTCACATTTCAACTTTTCAAGACAATAATATATACTATTCTTAGTTGGTGTTTCAACCTTGTTCTTTTTATTGTATATGATAAAATCATTAAGATTATACCATGTTAAAAATAATTATTTATTATACTACTTTCTTTGAAAAAAATATGTTTTGTTTTCTCATTCTCATCATACTATAATCATTTTTCATTGTTTGTAAGAAAAAGTCAGAGTAAGATATACCTTTAGGAATAACTAAAAAGTTTAGGAAGAAAAGAAACTGAAAAAAGAAATAGAAAGTTTGGTGAGACCTACATAGAAAAAAATCTCTTGAAGTGATATCATTATATATGTTGAAAAGTGAAAAATTTGTGGGATCCATTAAGAAAATGTCATATATACCATCTTGTTTTGGATTATATAAAAATATTAGTAGGACCTTATGTGTCATTATAATATATACACTCACACTTTTGTTTGTTCCACCTCTTCCATAAACCTTCCACTCAAACCATATAAAATTTGATTCACATTTTTTCCTTCATTTTACTTCTTTCTACTTCACTTTTTTTTTCCTTATAAAAGGTCTTATCATTTAAAAAAATTAATAAAAGAGTAATTAGTTTGGTAATGAATATATACAATTTTAAGACTACAATTAAAAAATATAAATGCAATCTATCTCCAAAGAAAAAATACCTTTCTTTTATCTTGGTTTTGATAAATTGATGTTGGGTACACAAAAATGTCATGAAGTTGAAAAAGAGAATAGTGTATGCAAAGAATACTTTCTGAACTTCGCAATGGACATAAGTAATTAGTTTGACTAAAAGAAGAAAGTGCTCTTTACATCAATTATGTTTGATGTTGTACTTTATATAATTGATTAGAAAATGGTAGCTCATGTTAGAAGAGCATGATGTGCATTTAGTTAAAGAAAGTGTTGACCAGTAATTTGTTTGTAAGAGTCAATAGGCAAAGAAGAAAAATAAGGAATTGAGATAGAAGAAAAAGAGAAAGAGAGAGAGAGAGAGAAAGAAAGATAAACAGTGACATGAGACAAAAACCTTGCATGACAGAGAACAGAAGTGAAAGGGCTCTTGAAGAATCCTGTCACAAGTGCAGCAAGTGTTGGCAGTGCCTTTAAATGACCTTGACTGTGGCCTCTGATTTAAGAATATCACTTTGGCACCGTTAATGGTGTATGGCTGCCATCCAATTCAAACCATCTATTACGTTAAACTCACTCTAATTATTGCTGTAATTATCTGTCATTATCGTTCACTTTTCACACAAGATATTGTGTTAATTTTGCTCATTAGTGAAACTTTTTTTTTTATATTTTTTTATGGCAGATAAGGTTATGTGATTTCTTGAAAAGAGTTACGTTTGTCCGACCTGAATATTGGCGCAATCGACGAGCTTTTCTAGATCACCCAATCGAACCACGTCATGGTACACATACCTTCTCACCTATACAAAATGACATCAAAAACCTCCATTAGTTTTTGCATCTCACACGCACGAACATGAACATGCATGAATGCACACATATTATTAAATAATAATTCACATTAATTCGCTAACGAAAAACACAATAATGGGTTTGTGTACGTGTGAGTTAGTTGAATTTGAATTTGAATGTGAAAAAGAAAGAGAAAGAGACTCCTCTATAAAGATAAATAAAATTAAAGAAAAACATTTTAAAAAATATTATAAATTAGTTTTAATTTATGAAAAAAATACTTTCTTTTTTATCATTTATATTTTTCTCATTTAAACAAAATGTTATTGTACTTTACCATGGGACATTTTGAAAACAATTAATTATTTATCTCTTCGAGTTATTCTACTTTGTCTTTAGCATGTTTAGAATCTGATCACCCACATATATTTAATATGATAAAGTTTAAACAGAACAAATCAAACATATAAAATTGAGATGTCAATATTAAAGAGTTTGTGGTTACAATAAAGTTGAAACTTCAAATAATCATTCCTAGGAAATCTTATTAAACATACGAAGTAGAATTGAACGAGACTGTGGTGAATGCTAGTAATTTAGAAGAAGTTGGGCGAAGATGTATAAATAATAATAATAAAGTATAGAGACACAATGGGAATTGAGAACAACTTGGTCAAAGCTTTCGCTTTCAATGAAAGGAACAGCTGAGGAACCTTTACAGGAGAAAATGGATAAAAAAGAGATTTTCCGTTTATGTGACAAAAACCAAAAAGCCAACAAGTGAAAATCAAAGAAGACATGGTGAACCTTTCTGGGAAACCATGTATAAATGTATGCATATAGACATTTATATGTGTGAAAACAATAAATACATGGAGACAACCATTGTTGGTTAACAAGGGAGACACATTCAATTTTTAGAAAAACAAAACTCAATGGTTTTTAAGTAGAAAATAAAGTTCAATGTACAGAAAGAATTGATGAAAGAAGTTGAGACCAATTTCAATTTGGTAACTCTTTTTTTTATCTTTTTCTTTTTTGAAAAGAACAAATAAAAATTATGTACTTGTTTTCTAGTGGAAAAACAAAAGACATCGAAGTATAAACTAGCACAAACAGATTCTAGCAAGGCACACTGTGAATTCCATTGAGAGATAGAATAGAAAAGAAAACAAACTTGACACAGAATCTTACTTTCTAATTGTATGTTTCAGAAAGTGATGAACTGTTTATTGCAGTCATGCAAAGGGATTCCCGATTCCCAAACATCCCACAAGATTCATGTTAAACTTTTCCATATAAGTTTATCCAAACAGGTTGAAAATTTGGTTAAAAATTAATTTCTGAAATATATATGAAAACTTTCAATATCTGACAGTCATCTTGATTATTCAAGGGATAACAAAAAGAAAAGAGACAATAATCAAAGAAAAACTATCAGAAATTCTCCAAAAGTGAAAGTCAGTTAAAACATAATGATAATGAAAGAAAACAGCACATGCAAAGCAAGATCCAAGTCAGAAGAAGGATAAAAACAGCACATGCAAATCAGCAAAACTTGGTGGAAGAAGGTGATTAAAGATATAAAAAGATTGAAGAACAAGTAGAAAAAGAATAGAATGGTGGATTTATAAATAGATGTGGGGTATGAAAGTGAAATTGTGATGACGACGACGATGATAGTTAAACTGATACCTGGAGAAGAGAATGGGAACGGTGAGAAGGGAGACAGTGGGGGCAGATGCTAAGGTAACAGTGCAAGCAAAAGACGTTCTTCTCGTTCTTCTTTTGATTCTGGTGGACCCCACAGTTGCCAAAGAATGTCTCAGCCATAAGCTTCTCTAGCCATGCAGGTTTCACATTCATGTTTCCTCCACCAGATGATGCTTCACTGCAGCCACTGCCCTTCATTGATCTTTGATCCAAACCACCACCCTCTCTCTCTCTCTATCTTTTTCTCTCTCTCTCTCTTTTCTCTTCTACTTTCTCTTAAGCTCATTACTCAATTACCAATCCTCTCTATATACATCTACTTTCCATGGATAATAATTTTAAATTAATTTCACTCTCTCTTTTACTCCACCATATATAAATATATATATACATATATTTTCCACAATTATTATATACTATTCTTATTATTATTATATATGGCTTCATTAACATACATTTTAAAATTTGAACAGGTTTTCGGTTGCACCAGCCACAATTTTAGCTGATAAATATGCATACAAAATAAAAATTAAACAACAGATATCTAGCTAACTTCAGTGTTTTCTGCTGTTTGAAAAATTATTTTTTATTAAAATTGATTTATATTAGTCTGCTTTTGGTATCTTATCTCTTCTTATATTAAAACAAGTTGATTTTTTTCACATAGAATATATGTTTAAAAGTTAATTTTCTCCTAAGAAAAGATATTTTTAATCAATCATACATACAAGTGAAATGGCTGGGCTAAGCACAAGGTGGAATACCGTTTTGTTTAATTTAGGAATGAATAAATAGAAAAAAAAAAGGAAGAAGTAAAAAGTGACATCACTTTAAATTCATTGGTGCGAAAGAAAAATAATATATATATATATATATATATATAATTTAAAAAAATTTATATATTTTTTTAGAACCTATAAAATAGAGTATTGGAGCTTATAGATATTTTAAAATAATGAGACCGAATATTTTAATTTTAAAATAATTTAATAATATAAATAGAATTTCATAAACATGTCTCATTATCTAAAACACTACCATTTTCTTTGAGTTCTTTCTCCCTTCTCTCTAAGAATTATAATTCTTGAGATATCTGTTTGACGACCAAGAGTTGTCTAGGAAATCACAACAGTGAGTTCTTCACTTTCAACCGATCAGTCTTTTATATAAAGTAAGTTTGTTTCTACTCCTTTTCCTTTGGTTTCGGTCTAAGACACATGCAAAAAGAATTTCACGCATGTGTCATTAACTCTTTTCCTAGTTTTTTGTCGATCAGTGGTCCTAAGAACATACTCTAATCATGAATCGATAGTCTAGAGGTAGTGTGCTTCATAGAGATGTTGTAGTTTTTCTAACTAGGTAAGGGAAGCTATTTAGTTGTTTATGAAGTCATAGTATATTTGAAATTTGTTTGGTATGTTTAAATTCAAATGAAATTAGTATTGTTATGGTGTTAAATGAATAACATGATGAATTGAGTATGTGATAGCAAAAATGAGTTCATTGTGGACTAAATTGTATGTATTGATGATGAATGATATGTTGCTATGAAAGATTGTGGTATGTGGCTGGTTGTATAGTTTATTGATACTGAGTTTTGAAGTTATATTTAGTAGAAAACTCATGTGGCACTGTGAAGTAGAAAACCTGTTGATTTATAGGTTGGTTTTGGTTTAAAAATGGGGTTTAAATAGGCGAGAAGTGGAGGTAATGGTTAAATGGGAGAAATTGAGTTTTTGGGTCTGTTTTATGGTATTTAAAACTTATCTAGCCTTTAGTTAAGCAAAATATGAAGTGAAATTGGTTAGTGATTGATAGGTTGAGTTTCGTGTTACTTTTGGGTCATGTTTAGAGGTTTTAACTAGTGAAAATCTAAAGTTGAAGGTTTGTGATGAAAATGAAGGTTTGGGGATCCGTTTTTAGGCCATTGGAGACTTGCTTAGGTACTTGGTTTGTCAAATTGAAATTAGAAATGGGTAAAAAGGAATGGTGAGCTTATAAATGGTGAATTGGTGGTGGTAAATATGATTTTTTGGCAAAGTGTTCAAATTGAGAGTTAAACTTAGTGAAAAACAGGTTGGTGAATTCAAAATTTATGTTTAGAATGGCGAGATTTGGATCCATCTATATTAGGAGTGAGGTTTAAGTAAAGAAGTTGAAGTTGTCATTCTATTTCTGCATTCGCAGAGCGAGCCATGGGGCTAAGCGAGTTAGTTTGGGGGGGAAAGTTTGTTATAGCAGTGGATAGGCGAGAGTTCTTGTTGGGCAACGAGAACTCTCTGTTCCGTTATTCACAGAGCGAGGGGTTTCCCTCTAAGTGAGGGAAGGTCTTTCATTGGGCTAGGACAAGCGCTGAGCGACTGGTTCAGATCATGATTTGAAGCTTTCTTTCTTTTGTTTGTTATTAACTATGAACTATATTAGGACTTGAAGTTTATTTAAGAGTATTTATTGAATTGAATGATGAATCATACATGATGTTAAGTATGTATTTAAAGTATGGTTGGAAAAGAATTTTTAAGGTGAAATTCTAAATGGTTGTTTCAAGTTTGGTATGTATGAATGTAGGATGTTCAGTCTTGAAGGTTATCTTGACACTTTAATGGTCACCCATTCTCAATTAGAAAGGGGTGATGCATGCGGTGAGAGTAGTACGAGGTCCTAGCCTAGGTACTCCATCTTAACCTAAGACGTAGAACGGACTAACCTTATATGTGTGGTAAAGTGAAACTCATTGGCAATGGCTCTGCATAGTAGTAGAGGTCATTATAAATGCATGACCCACCATAACTCGACATTCATATTTGTATCCGGATGGTTAAGTTTAGGTTCATAGTATATGCTTAGGATGTTTGTTTAACTTTCTATAGAATGTAATATATGATGAATCTTGATATATTATGTTTGTTTCTTTTAACATTAGCTTATCCTTTATGTGTTTCTTTGTTTGATTGTTTGTGTATGTTTGATTTCTTTTTGCAATGATGACCTTGTTGATGTGAGCAGAGGAAAATGTCTTGTTAGTGGGGCAAACTTTGGGAAGAGATTATGCAATGGTTGTGTAGTATGAGTAGAGTAGTTTAGTTTATGTAGTTATATTCTGAAATACATTGGAAAGAGAATTCTTTTTATTATGTGATTGGTGTAGTATTTCACATTTTCTTATTCTTTTATATTTTTTATAAATTTTTATATAATAATAAATGATTGATAAATTTTAAAAGCTCAAGATAAATATCATAATTCATAGTGATACATATCTTGTTTTTGAAAAGTAAAAACTAAATATTACACTTTGAATCTATTACTTGAAATAAATAACTTCATCATAATTATTGTTAAAAATAACAAATTAAGGCAAAATAATTATAGAATTGGATGACACTCTAAAATTGTGCCGATCATTATTAGTATGTTTTCTTACCTAATTTAAATATATTAAAATAATTTTTTAAATTTTTTTTCAAACTTGTTGTTTAGTTAAGACAACTTAGAACTATTAAAGTTTAATATTTTTATTTAAATAGAATATTATAATAATTATTATAAATTTATTAAATATAAAAATTACCACTAAATATAATAATAATAACTATAGAAAAATATTAAATATAAATCCAACCACTACTAAACAATTAGTGATGCGTAAAAAGGAATTTATTTACATAGACTAAAATAACTACTACAAATTTTAGTAAAAGAAATTAAAATTGATAGGTACCAGAAATAATTGCATCTTAAACATTTGAGAGAATTGAAATAAATACCAATTCTAACTTATACCAGTGCATAAATAATTGGATTATGAGCTAAGCAAATTACTCTTGTGAAGTTCAACTAAACAACATTCATTACTATTGGTAAAAAATAGTTTCGTTAATATTAATAAAGTATCTTAAGTGGTTGTAAGATTTAGTTTTTTTTTATAAAGATATATTTTAACTCAATAAAAAATAATTTTTTTATAAATAGGTGTTAGTCACTTGTAATTTTATCTCTTTAAAACTTCTATCCTCTTAAATTTATCTAAGCTTAGAGAAAAAGTTTTACCATTATTATTTTATCATATTGTGATAATAATCAAGCTAATGGATAAGGAGTATAAATAGTTGTCTTGGAGTTGAGTTTTGATAAATGGTTCAATCCTTACTAAAGTTGAGTTTTGATAAATGGATAAGGAGTATAATTATTTGTGAAAGTATGAAATAAAGCTTTTGACTAGTTGACATATCTAAGTAAGAAGAGTTAATAATTGCATTTAATCAATGTGTTGATTATTAGTTATTGAATGGTTATATATATATATAAATTTACGTATTTATGTATTTATGAATATCTTTTTGGAATAAGATGAAGATAAGTAAAGTTATTAGGAGTTGATTTTTATTATTTAAGGAGTATTAGAATACTGTTGGATGTTCGCTTTCATTGCCCTTTTCTATAAAATTTGAAAATAGGGATCCTAGGCTAAATATCACTCAAGAAGTAGGACATTGCTCAAGTAACATTTATGTGATATGTAATGATTATATTTATCATTTATCTTTGCTCATATGACAATGTAAATGATTAAGTGATGGGAAGAGATGCTCAAAAGAGAAAGAAGTGAAGATAACTCTCTCTTGTGGAAGGATATGACTAGGTTTATGTGCTAGAACTTGTTGGAAGAAGTTCAACATGTGTATACCGCTCAAGCGTGATAAGCACGCTCAAGTGTGGAAATTAACATTTATGTGAGGAAGGATAAAACCTAGTTTTGATATATGGAATTATCTCACTTAAAAGTGGTTGGATAGTGTTCATGTGAGAAAGTCCTTTCCAATAAAAAGCAAAAGGACACTCAATCAATGTATACTCAATCAATGTATGACTATAATATTTTCTTAAATTTATGTATTTGAAAGTTTCAAATGAACCACCAAGCATTTGTGCAAAACAAGATGCAAAATTTTGAAGTACAAAATACTTTTCCTTCTGTCATCATTAGAAAAGGTGTGCTCATGTATTGACTGAATTTGTTGATGGCAAAAGCAATGTCTAGCCTTGTGTTGGTCAAATATTGCAATGCACCTATGACTTGTCTATACAAAGTAGCATTGGTCATTGATTCCCCTTCTGTAGTGAATTGTTTACCAGCCACCATTGGTGTTAGACAAGCAGAAATTTTCTCCATGTTGAACTTCTTCAAAATATCTTTTATGTACTTAGTTTGCCTTAGGTACATTCCATTGTCATTCCTTTGTACTTTAATGTCAATAAAGTAATGTATATGTCCTAAGTCTTTCAGTGAGAAAACATCACTTAGTTGATTGATTAATGTTTCTAAATACTGTCTATTCAAGTTAAGGCTGCTAAAATTATTGAGTTATCTAATCTGCTTTCAAAGGTTAACAATTGAGTTTGCAATTCAACCTTGCTAATGTTAATCTAGTCAGACAGCTTGACAACCACTAATTTGTAATCAGAATCCAAGCCATTTAGTGTCTGAATCACTAATCAGACTTAGAGATTTATGAACTTGCCAACTTTAATTTGTCAACTAGATTTTTTATCTTGCCAAGACATTGCTCCATCTTCATGTCTCCTTTACGTGTGTTGTGAAATTTAGATTTTAGATAGATGATTCTGGATCCAGTGTGTGCACCAGCAAAACTTTGAGCTTCATCCCAAAGTTGTTTGGATGTTTCACAAAGGAGCAATTGAGTTGCAATGTCAATTGACATAGAATTCATCAGTCATCCTAGAATAGCTTGATTCTGGGCTTGTCAATCCTCATAACTAGGATTGACTTTTGTTGTTGTGTTCTTCGCAACTGGACATTTTATTGTCTCTAGTATATAACCATAAAGTTTACATCATCTAATCACTCATAAGACTAGAGATTTTCATAGTGGATAATTGTCTCTGTCCAACTTGATAGAGATTGTAAAAGGTAGGTCATTTTTCTTATTGGCAGCGGATGACATGATGATTGTGGTTATGGATCAAAATTTGTTTGCTTATAGCTCTGATACCAAGATAGAAAATTGTATTGAATGTGATAATATGCATTAATAATGTATTGTTTAAATACAAGTAGTTATGTACAATAAAGATCCTATAATTATGGTAATATAGACAAATACTTTCCTAAATAGGATGTTGATGAATAATTATAGTAATTATTGTAATATTACACCATAAAAGAAAATTAATATTATGAATCGTCAAAATCAATAGTCATAAATGATAAGATATTTGATAGAATATTTGATTTTGTCTAACTTTTCATCATCTAACATATTGTGAACTAAATTTGAATAGAAGGCGTTTTCACTTGCATATAGGTGTTACCTTCTCTGACGAGTGTTGTTGGCGCGTTGGAGATCCAGTGAGGTCACATTTTGCAACAACGTGCAGAGTGATATGGCTTCGTATGTTGTTTGTGGTAGCAAATTTCCTCTAAGCGCAGTGGAGCTTGCATTGAGTGTGGCTCACAATGCATATTTATATGTAGTAACAATTTTGCATTGGTGAAGCTTGCTTGGAGTGGTGCCTATGATTGAACAATTTATGCACAGTGCTAATTGTTTTCTATTGACAAAGATAATGAATTATGTGAATTTAGGTTTCTTGTTTATTTGACGCAGAAATTAAAATTGGAAGAAAAATTTAGGTGTTGATGAGGTTGATTTAGTCACGGAAGGAGAACTTTTGAATTTTGGAATGATTTGCACGAAATTTTCTATATTGGTTGTACTTTTAACTTATATAAAAAGTCAATACTTTCTATATTCCTACTTTTATATCGATTCTAGAACTAATATAATATTTTATCTGTATAAAAAAACTTTTCTATGCTAATAACATAATTATATTATGTGTTGATGTTTAAACCTAGTTAGCTCACTCTAACATATGTGTTATGAAAGAAAATAATGTTGCACGTACTAGCATAAGAACTGCTTAGGGTTTTGATAATAATTTTTGTTTAATATAAGTCTTGTAATATTTTTGAGCTGTTGTAAATAATAAACATATGAAGAGAATGTGTGTGTATGTTCTACATAGTGTATGGTATAGGTTATTGACTATTCGGTTTAATTGATGCGTTAGGCAAAAGTCAGCCTAAAGCAAATGATTTTGTTAATGATGGACCGAAATTGGGCCAACATCTAATTTATTGGGCCAAAATTGGTCCAACATCTAATTTATTGGGTCGTAACAATGCCAACACTTATTCTTATTGGGTTATAATATGGCAGTTAGCAAAGAGCGTTGCTCCCTACACCACCATGAACTACTCCCTGCACCTTCCCATTCCAGTTTTTCCCTTCAGGAAAACGGATGTTGATATTCGTTTTACCTTCAACGAATGTTGACATCCGTCAACGGATGCTGACATCCGTTTAAAGGTATGTTGCTAGAATTGGCCATGTAATTGAGGGCACTAGATTGAGGATTGTTTATTTCTGTCATGGAGTAGGGAGAGTTACGAGAATAAGTGACATGATCAGATTCCTCGTTGTCCTATTTTTTCGAAGTGTCACTATCAAATACAAAAACAACAAAAAGAATTATGTGAATGAGGTATCCGGGAGCATATTACCAAATTTAACATTTATCATACTATCAAATACCAAAAGCATATTACCAAAAACATACCTTATTAAATTTTGAATTTTATGCAAAAAAAAGTGCGCCAATGGAGGTTGGCACTCCCCGGTTATTACTTCTTGAATTGTTAGCAGGGCTATGTCTACTTGAATCATCCTGCAAAAAAAGAAATAGTAGGGCAACTAATAATCAAACCATGTCTTAAATCGGAAAAGTTATTATATGATACGCGACTATAATGATTTCAGTTTGGGTAAATCTCTTTATAATTGTTTTGTTTTATTAACTTGCTTTTCGATAATTGAAAATTCCAATTGCATCTTATAAAAAGGTAGGGAAGACAAGAATCAACGAAAAAGGGAAGGAAGAAGAGAGGAACTCAAACAGAAATGGGGAAGAGATGAGAGAATCAGTGAGATGTGGGGGTGGGGGTGCAGCTGCGCTAAGTGAATATGAATGAGGTAAAATTAGGGTTTGGGAAATAAATTAAAAATTTGTGGTAAAAGTAATAAAGTTTTAACCTTTAACCTAAGGGTAGTTTTGGAAATAAAAGAATTTGAGGAGGTGGAGGGAGTCGTGCGTGGTGGTAGAGGAAGCAACTCTCGTTAGCAAAATAATAACAGAATGATTAAAGATATCGATTACGGGATACGAAAATAATTTCTCAGCAATAGATCGAAAAGAAGGTAAGTTAGTTTTATTGGATCCGTAATAGTTTAAGGTCCAACATATAACCTATAAATAAAGGACTAGACCACAAAGATACGTAAGTTCTACATCATTCTGAGTACACAATCTCTATCAAATATCATTATTCTCGTGCCTATCATTGACTTGAGCATCGGAGTGCTTTTAGCAAATAGCTCTTCTCGAAATTGGACTGGAAAAACTTGAAAAAGAAGATACATACATCAGACGACAATATAGCAAAAGACCAAAAGATTAATCTTTCGGTTCTACATAAAATATATACAGAAACACGTAGTATTATTGAGTAGTATATGTATTTTAAAGTTAAGATGTGGGACATTATAGAGTAAACAATATTATTATTATGTTACATTGGACATTAGCAAGAAATAATTGTAGTTCACTTTAAGACTAAAAAATCCTTTAACTAACATAGTCTAAAATGTAGCACCGCCATATATTGATAAAAAAAAATTAATAAATAACTATAATCAAGTTTAATCTGAAGTAATTATAATCAACTTTAATCTGAAGTAAATTTTCATTAAAATCAAACCCAGAAATGATGTTGAGAATGATTCTTCAATTTTAAGGCACAACAATATTTAAACTAAAATTGATTGACCAATATCCAGACTAAAATTGAGTAAAAAAGATAAGAATGAGAGAGAAAAAATCATAAAGTTAAAATATAAAAAATGTGACAATTTTCAAAATTTTGTACTTTATAAAAGTTTTAAATCGTCTAATTTTAATTGATATATTTTAATCTTTTCAATTCCTAAATTTTATTTTTATCTTACACGTAGTAATAATACTACACAAGAAAAGAAAACTTGATTTTCATGCATCCCTCTTGTTCTTAACATAATCTGAACCTTATAAAACTCCATTCAACATTAAGAACACTTTTACACACATGAGAATACACATTGTTCACTATGGTCTTTCAAAGACTTATCAAGTTATATATTGCACCTACATGAATTAGGTCAACTTTATCCAAAAAAAATTACATAAACTCTTCAGCGTTCTTAATTAAAATATCATTAAAAATGTTAATTATAATTAATACACTAGTGAAAAAACGCTGTTTAACGTCGGTTATTTTGAGCTTTTGACGTCACTTATTGAACCGACGTCTATTCCGGTGACGTTAACTTTACATGACGTCTATACTCTCTGAAACGTTTTGTCTACTGTAACTTATTGGACGTCGGTTTGTGCATTAACCGACGTCTACTTGGTATTTTTTTTTAATAAATATTTTATTTTTCGAATAAAACCACACCTGAAATTCAGAAAATATTCTCAGAACAATTGTTTTTAATAAATATTGTTTGTTTGAGTTATAAATAGACATAATTCAATCAAAGATCAAAAAAATGAAATTATAAACTTAAACTAAACCTAAGTAATTGAAAACAACAAAAATAAGTCTTGCTAGTTCCACTTTTGCAGAAGATAAGTTGTTCACTCCTGCCTTAGCTGCTTTATCGTGCCTTCGGGTAAAGGGGATGAATTGTTGAAGCGCTACACAATTAAGAAATATTGATTATGGTTTGATATATGTTCAAAAGTATTAATTGATTTTTGATGTTTTCAAAGTAAGCCTTATTAGCTAATTCCAGTTATCTGTAATGCCAGCTCGAATGATAGTCTTAATCCAAGACATCACATAGTACCCACATTCCCATGAATCTAGCTGTCTGTTACACTAAAATGACAAACTAAATATAGTTAAGAATTAAGATCATTGAATAACATAGTAAATGAATTAAAACTATAAATGCACCAAACCTTGGGATACAAGACGTGATTTAGCTGACCTCGAGATTTACCCATTACTCTATTTACATTAAAACAGAAAGTAATATGAATATAAGTATGAAATCATAAAAAATTAAGGCCGACATGAATTTAAAATTCATTTTTAGCGAAACACTTACCCTTGAAGCATGGTTTTCAAGTCATTTTTCATCTTCCTTTGCAGCGAACAGAAGAAGACAACTGTACTGTGTTTGGGAATGAGGACCACCAACTGCTAGTGAGCCTTGTTTGGAACATCATAAATAGTTAGTAAACTAATTAAGTAAACTTTAATTACCTTTTACATAAAACAACACATACCCATCAATGTATGGCACAAGGTATATGTCTCTGTTTGACTCAGTCATCCATGTTTGCAAATAATTTTGTTTGATTTCAGCTGTGTTACCAGAACGTTGAACGGTCTGAAGTTCAACAAATCCGTAAACGGAAGACCGACCTTGGTCTACAATGACTGTGTCCATGTACCTATAACAACAAAGTTAACTTTTTACAAAGTAGGCATCTAAATTAAAATATTACGGTAGACAAAATTAACTATGTTACATGCACCAGAGTTGAATAATGGAAATATTCAACATCTTGTCTCCGCAATGATCTCCGATACATCATTGAATGTGATATATACTGGCATATGGGGGGGGGAGACCAAATACTCGTAAATCCCAATATATTTGTATTGATCCTTTGTTGAACTTGGGAATGTTTGACAATAGTTTTGCTATGGGATCATCTTTGCTTCAGCCATGTCATCACCATCATCATATTCAAGTATTGGTGCGTCATGCATCGGCTGCTTTTGAGGACGTGTGAACTGAAGATAAAATTTTCAAAGTTATGAACAAATATTTTTAAATGATAATATAAAATTAGTAATGATAAAAATACCTGTTGTGTACCAATGTGTGTGATAACCAATGCTCTAGGCCAGGCTAAAAAACTTTTTATCGCCTCCCCCACATATTGAACTTAATGAGTGGGTACAAGCACCTGAGCCTGTGGATCCCGAACCTCGTCAATCATGACACGCACGTGCTGGGGTGATATGGGAACACCATGAATAGTCTGGCCTCCCTCAACTACTCGTCCGACAGCCACAATGATCCCCATCAACCAACAGGTCATACTGACCAATGTAGTCAGTAGGTTCAACAGTAGAGTAGGATCTTTTGGAGCTGGCAGGAGGTGGTGTGGGAGTTTCAGCGGGCACACCCAAGGTGCCCTGCGTCATGGATTGCAGCTTCTCTTTAAGCGCTCTTTGTATTTGTTTTTGTTCTTGTAGCTACTCATTGAATCGTTGCTCCATTTCACGAATTCTTTGTTCCCACTGAAGATCCATCTGCCTCAATGCCTCCCGATTCGTAGATTGAGTTGTTTTTTGTACAGGGCCAAAGTAGTCATAAAGACCAATCGCGCCAGGAACTGCACGTACACGTCCTGGGTGCTCCGGTTTTCCAATGGTCGTTGTTAAAATGTTGTCCCTACCTTGGGGAGTAAGTGTTCCCTGTGTCTGCTGCTCAACCAACTCATCCTGCAATTTAAAAAATTACGTTACTTAAATTGCAATATATGATAAAAATACAATCCAACAATGTCTACAATTTCAACTTACAATTCTCTGTGAGATCGCTACGATTGAGGCAGATGTCATGTTCCCATCTGATTTCGTCCGAGCAGCCTTCCACATCTCGTACCTTGTAGGTGGAGGTGCTAGGTCCGGGGACTCAAGCCCCAACTCATCCACTCGACTCTTTCTAAGTTTCCTCTCTAGTGTCGCATAACCACCTTGTGATAACACGTGTGGTGCATCATTTAGCCTTTGTCTTTCTTGGGCGGCTAACCTTTTACCCTGTAAAACCATTTTTATGCATCACTATATAATAATAAAAACTGCTTTGAAGACGTTTTTGGTTAAGATAAATACCTTCCATTCCTCAGTCTCTCTAGATTGACGAAACTGCATTCATTCTTCTTCTGTGAAGGAATAATGCTGAGATGGATTCTCATGTTGTCTGTCTCCAAATACATACAGACGTGTAAGCCTTGTCTTGAAATCCCTCCATCTCTTACATATATGCATTAAGACTTTCTTCCTCATGTCAAATGTGTTTGGAACATCAAATTTTACATGTTTAAAACAAGGAACGTGTGAATGACATAATAAGATCAAAGGAATAAGTATATAACAATTTTTTTTTTAAGTAACCATACCTGATCATCTTGCCATAAGAGGTTTTTCTCGACCTCTAGGACTTCATCCCAAGTTGGATGAAGGATAGATACATGGGTTTGGGCTATCTTACCCATATAACTACTAAATCTATCAACATTTGACCCTGATGCCACACCGGTTCTTGGGTCAATCTCAATATGTCTCCTCTGCCCAGGAACTTGTCCGGATGTCGCTTCTAGCAAACGTGTCACTCCAGGTGTACATCTGCTCTGTCCTGATGCTGAGTCTGAGGTCGACATACCTGGAAAATATATACAAGGTTAGTATGAATTGAAATTTAAATTTTTATTAGAATAAAAGTTCATATAAAGTCTGAACAAAAAACAAGATGTTACTTATTAAGATATTGTTTTCTCCCAAATCCATTCATCGTGATCACTGCGAATTGCATGTATGTCATTGGCAACGTCATCAACTGAGTCTTCAATGGGTCTTGATGTGCTACATGTTGTGTCAAGTATATCAGGAGATTCTTCGTCATGAAACCCTTGCATGTTTTTTCCTTCTAAAACCACTGACCATTTTTCATTCGCTGGATCACTGACGTAGAATATTTGCCTTGCTTGACTTGTCATAATAAATGGTTCATCAATGAAACTCATCTTTTTAAGATCTACTAATGTAAAACCAGAGCCATCTGTGAAAATTCCAGAATTTATATAAACACATTTACACTTGAAAACGGGGACTCTAAACCTCACATAATCCACCTCCCATATTTCTTGTATTACTCCAAAATAAGTAATTGATGCAGTGATTGGATTTTTATCTTTAGAACTACAAAAGTGCACTGACTCAGCTTTTAGTGTAACCCCACTATTTTGAACTCTACTTTTATCATCTTCTTCCTTTGTCTGAAAAGAGATATTGTTAATATAGTACCCACCATATGTAATGACATCTGTGTTCGGCCCCCGAGATAACCTCAATAGAGTTTCAAAAGCATGTGGAGTCGCATAAATCTTTTTTCTTAAACCATTGTAAGAAGGTTTTGACATGTTCATTAAGATGTCATTTTTCACTCATTCTTGGGTGTGATGCCTTTATTTCATTAACGTGTTCAGAAATGTAAGGAATAACATCATCAGTGTTGTTTAAGATGTACAAATGAGCTTGATCAACTTCTTTTCTACTCACTGTTTGAATCCTCACACCACGACCCTTACCTTCACATTTTCTTTCATGTATGCTCTTGGGTAACCCCACTGGTTCACAACTTGGCATGTAAGCTGAACAAAATTCAATGGCTTCTTCTGCAATGTATCGCTTTATGATTGAAGCTTCTGGTGTATACTGATTCTTGACATATCCCTTTAAGATTTTCATGTATCTTTCAACGGGATACATCCACCTTAGGTAAACCGACCCACATATTTGAATTTCTCGGACTAGATGAACGATCAAATGAACCATGATATCAAAAAAGAAGGTGGAAAATACATCTCCAATTCACATAGTAGTCTTATTCCTTCATTTTCCAATTGATCTAAACATCGAGGGTCAACAACTTTCTTGCAAATGGCATTAAAGAACAAACACACACGTGTCAGAATACCCCTAACAGAAGGAGGTAATATGCCTCGAATAACAACTGGTAACAATTGTTGCATCAATATATGACAATCATGAGACTTTAAACCAACTAACTTTAGCTCTTGCATAGAAATAAGGTTACTAATATTAGAAGAATAACCTTGTGGAACCTTCACACTTCTTAAAGACTTACAAAAACTTTGTTTTTCTTTTTTAGAAAGAGTATGACAGGCTGAGGGCAAATAGGTGCGTCTACCTATTATCTGTGGATGTAACTCTGTTCGGATTCCCATTTCAGTCAAATCTTGTCTTGCTTTTATTCCATATTTGGTCTTCCCTTTCACGTTTAATAAAGTTCCGATGACACTGTCACAAACATTTTTTTCTACGTGCATCACATCAATACAATGTCTTACATCAAGTTTAGACCAATAAGGAAGATTAAAAAATATGGATCGTTTCTTCCAAACATTTTTTTCATATGTACTTTTACGATGTTTTCCGAATACAATGTCAATGTTTTTGACTTCGTTGTACACCTCTTCACCATTCAGGGGTCTGCACACAACCTCATCATCGGCACTTCCATTGAATGCTTTTTTCAATCTACGATAAGGGTGATTGCGAGGAAGGAATTTCCGATGTCTTGTATAAATCGGTAACTAGTGTTTTCTTCACAAATCGGACATGCAAAATGTCCTTTAACACTATAACCGCTCAAGTTTCCATAGGCTGGGAAATCATTTATAGTGCAAAACAACATTGCACGCAAACGAAAATTCTCTTCAACATCTGAATCAAACACTTTGACACCTTCTTCCTACAACAATTTCAAATCATCAATTAAAGGTTTCCAGTAAACATCAATGTCATTGCCAGGTTGTTTAGGATCAGATATCATCATTGACAACATGACATATTTTCTCTTCATGCACAACAAAGGAGAAAGATTGTATATCATCAACATAACTGGCCATGAACTGTGTTTGCTACTTAAGTTCCCGTACGGATTCATACCATCAGTTGCAAGTGCAAGTCTTAAGTTTCTTGGATCTGCACCAAATTCTGGAAATGTTTCATCGATCTTTTTCCACTGTGGTGAATCTGCTGGGTGTCGAAAAAGATTATCGCACTTTCTTCCTAAAACGTGTCATTTAAGGTTCTTTGCATCCTCCTTAACAGAGAACATACGTTTGAACCTAGGTATTATAGGAAAATACCACATGACCTTACTAGGTGCACCATCATTACCTTCTTCAGTGTTTTTGTCAGATTTCTTTTTAAAACGGCTTAAATCACATGTTGGACAATACTGTAGTGAAGCAAACTCCTTGATGTACAAAACACAATCATTGGGGCAAGAATGTATCTTCTAATATTCAAGACCCATTGGACATAAAACTTTTTTGGCCTCGTAATTTCGAATTGGAAGAGTATTATTTTCTGGAAGCATCTCCTTCAACAACTCTAACAACTCCGTGAAACTTTTATCGGTTCATCCGTTCCTTGCTTTTAAATTAAACAACTTCAAAGTTGCAGACAAACGTGTAAAGTTCGTGCAGCCTGGGTACAACGGTTGCTCAGAATCATTGATAAGAGAATCGTACAAATTAGCTCTTCTAAAGTTATCTTCACCAACATCACGTATCATGTCCTCTAAATGATCACTCATCCATTCTTCCACATAATTTGTTCCTCGTGACGTCATAGGTTGGTCCAGTACTTCTCCATGCCAAGTCCAAACGGTATACGTTCTCGTTATGTCGAACATGAATAAATGATCATGCAAATTTCCCAAGTCTTGTCGTATTTGATTAAGACAACGAACACAAGGACAAAAATATGTCTCGTTCACAGACTTTGCATTTTCTTTAACATATTGCAAGAACACCGAAACACCCTTTTCATATTCTTCAGAGATGCGACGTGCATTCATCCACCTTCGATCCATACTATGTTCGTAACATAGTTCATCAGTATAAAATTCTTAACTCTCACAAGGTTAGGCCCTACCCATTCAGGAAAAATATTTTTCATAAATTGTTACGACATGTGCAAAGAAGTATACATCATAAATTTGATAAAATTTCGGCAGCATTTCGCATTGGTCTCCGAAATACACGAAATGGCAGTAGTCACAAGAATGACCACAATCAAATATGCATCCGGAGAACAACACAAATAATGAACCGAAATTTCATCAGTCTTATGCATAAACTCCAACATACATGTTATAGAAAATTTATGAAAAATAATTTTCCCAAACTGTCCAATTGGACAATTCAAAATTTAATACAAACGATTAAAAGATTAATCGTTTGTGTTAAATTTCAAACGGAAACTAAGTTTCACTAAGTGATTTGATACTAATGCATGCCAATTATAATAACACAACTAAACTTAATCACATGCATATACTAACAATCTGCAAATACATGCATACCTAAACGTCAATATGAAATCATAAAAAAAAACCAATAAAATGCAAATTCAAAGTGCCAACATCATAACAAAAGCCAATAATATCCATACAAATTAAGTTTTCAAGAAACAAGCTAACATTTAGCAAATTATATATAACCAAATAAGGTAGATGTCGTAGTGCACGCCCAAATATAGGTCACAAAAGCAGTCCAAAAACAGTCGAAAATGCAACCCAACAAGACGTTTGAAACTGCAACAAAACGCAACGAAATGTATTTATAATCGGTTCAAATGAAAGCTTTTTCATCAAAGACTAATTCAGTCGGAGCAAAACTAAATTTAAACGGTCAAAAACACAGAAAACGAACCTCTAATGGCGCGGTGGAGAAAATCTCTCGACGAAGAAGAAGATGAATAGTGAAAACTGCTCGCGGGTTTGCGTTCTGAAGTTTATGTTACTATAGACGTCGGTTAGCTATCGCGACTGACGTCTGTACGGTTATAGACGTCGGTCCTCTCACTAATTTGACGTCTATATGATTTAAATATTAATATTGGCACGGATTATAAACATCAGGTATGTGCGCAACTGACGTCTAGTTGGACATAATCGTCGGTTACCATGCAATCGACGTCTAGTTTGCAGACTAATCATTACAGTTTCACCTAACTGTCAGGTTATAGACATCCGTTCGGAGGGGGCACCGACGTCTATGTCTCAGACCATTAATGACACTCAACTACCTGTCAGGTTATAGACGTCTGTGTGTGCCCACCAACGTCTAACCCGCGACTGTTCACCATCCCTGAGACCTTTAGACGTCGGTGGTTGTCATGTTGTTGTCTATAGCTCGACTTTTCACCTTACCTGGCAGACCTTTAGACGTTTCTGTTGAAGGACCCCGACGTCTATAGTTCTTCACTCATCGGTTACAGCTTGCCCCGACGTTTAGTTGTCCTACTTAATTACGAAGTTGCCACCGGTCATCGTGTTATGTCAGTGGACCAAACAACCGACGTTTATGTAGTGAAGTTAAACAGCGTTTTTCCACTAGTGATAGTTTTATATAAGTAAATAAAAACTAGCTCTGATGAAACTGAAAAATACATATAGTAGAGTTGTTCCTATAAACCTTTTTTACGAGGTTCCTAAAATTTATAATATATATATATATATATATATATATATATATATATATATGAAGAATGTGAAAATTTAAAATTAAGTTTTGTTCTCTATAAGTATGGTATGAATAGCAAAAATGATTTGTACCTTGGAATCAATCATGGTGGTCAAATTATATACATTGTTTTTTGTTTTTCAATGTCAGAACTTTACATTATTGATGTATAGGACGTTTCATTCTACAATTACTTTGCAGTCTATCATTCAAAATAATAGAGACAGGTTGTTAAAAATATTTCATTACTAAAATGTTTCATTTTATTGTTAAATCATTACAATTATATTTTCTACATTATTTCAATCTCATCTTTTTAACTTTATTTAGAGTGTTGAATTATAACTACTTCAACATTTAATGGTTTGATTGTTTGTTTTATTACTCAATTATCAATTGTTTACATATTAACATTATACATTGTATTATTTTATTAAAGAATTGCACTTACATACACTTTTAAATTACATTAAATAAACTCACGCCTTTAATATAAAGATATATATATATATATAATTTTATTTTTAAGTTTTGAATAAAACAATAGTAATAACATGTTTTTCTAATAAAACATCTTTAAAAGCATTCATGATTGTTACACTTCTAATAACATGATATTTGTCTTTCTAATATTTATAATAAAATATCATTCATTTTATTTAAAAATAACATATTGACTAAAATATAATTTAAACTATGAAGATTATTAAAAATTGAAACCTTATAAAATATATAAATTAAAGAATTGTTATAGATAAAAGTTGAATGGTTTAAAATATGAAAAAAAAATTACCATAAATAATTAAGTGAAACATTCCATAATTTGTAATCTAAAGTCAGATAATCCAACATTATAATACGTTATTATAGTTATTTCAATATTATAACTATAACAACATATGATATATTTACAAGGAAAATTATAATCAAAAGATGAAAGTCTTTCAAACAGGCCTTAGGCAAAAAGAATTACAGTGCTATAATTATACAGTTCCCTCATCATTTTCCTCTAGAGGTAGTTTGATATATGCTCACATTGATAAAGGTAACAAATGCAAAAGAAAAATACAACACAAAATCGATTATCAAAAAGAAAATGATAAGTTAATATATAAAAGATACATTATATGTTAAATAAATGTGTAATATTGACATATTAAGCAAACTACTTGGAAGTTTTAGCACTAGAACTCCAAATTGTTTTTTTGATCATAAGTTCATACTACTCTCAACTTGTAATCTATTCTCCCCTACATGAGTTTGAATGATTAGTAAAGTGTTATAATAACTTCCATTCTGTATCACTACTTGAGTGTATACCTAAAGAAACACATACTTCACAAGGATTTTTTTCCCCTTGAAAATCCATTCATCCTCTCAATCCATAATTTAACAAATTATAGAAGCTAATATCATCAACATATAAACATCTACTTATATACCTCAAACAACTCATCATACAATTTATCAAACATATTTAAAGTCACCCAAGTATTATCCAACGCCAGTTAGCCACTCAACGCAACTCAAACAGAGAAGTCCCTAGAAGAGTAGCGCCCAACACTAGCTAAGCAGTGCCCAACACTAACCTAAGCACCCAACGAGTCCAATGGTCATCCAACAACAGGACTCCTAGAGCTCCTATGATTTAATTTGATTTTTGGACATCTAGTAATCCTTATTAACATCCAAAGACACAAAGTTAGTGAGTTTTCTAAGGTGTCACCAAGCAAGAAGAACCCTTTTCCAATGACAACCAACTCAGAGAAGTCACTGTCTAAGTGTCGCCTATCCATATCAGTCGCACTCGGTGCTATAAGAAAATCCCAACTTCCCTTTTTTGAGCATGATTTGTGTATTTTGATACACCTTGAGCCAATTCTCATTATTAAACATTTCAATGATCATAAAATTCGTGTTTCTTAACCCAACCAGTGTATGTTAGTTAATTCAAAACTCAGAGGCATTCTCAACAACACATAAATAAATTTTAAGATTTCAATAAATATAATGCATACTGAACATGATTATACACAAATTCAAAATAATACACAATTCAATAATCAATTTAACATCTTAACCACACATGAGAAGATCATAATTTTACAATTCTAAAACACTAAAATTCACACTTTCAACAACAATTAAACAATTCAACATGCAAAAAGAAGAAATTAGTTTTCATCACATTTAAAAGGCAGTCCAAACAACTCTAAAAATACCAAAATCTTCTAACTCCTCATAATGCTATATTTACACAAAACATCATGAGAACGATAATGACATACCATTATGATCATTGATCAAGAAAGACTTGTATAGATGATTAAAGGAACACATGCAAGCGGAATAACTCCCATATAAAAAACAAGACAATTTTGACAAAGGAAAAAGGAAGAAAACCAACTTACTCATATTAAGAAACTGATCATATGGAAGTGAAAAACTCATCACAAGAATCACTCCAACTGTCTTAGATATTAAAAAAGATTATCTATGGGTTAGAAGGGTTTAGAGAGAAGTCATAATTAAGATCGTAAAAAAGTAGTTTCTAAAAAGATAAAGTATTTTAAAATAATAAAACTCATTTATCAAATTTTTATTTATACTTTAACGTTTTAATATTAAAATAATTGAATTTCATTATTTTAAAGATATTATCAATTCTAAAATAACATGTCGTTACATACTATGTTCATATATAGATTTACACATTTGAATCTTCATGTTATTATTCAAACAACACTCATATTTTATTATTTATATTTATATATACTTGTATTTTTTTGAAAAAAATTATTTTATACTTCAATTAAAATTATATTTTTATATAATAAAAATATGTCGACATCAATGTAAAAATATAAAATAAATTTAAAAATTAATGGTAAAATTTGTAAAAAAGTGTAACCATAATACTAAATTACGTAGTTTACAAACTTAGGTTAAATTACCCTATGTTGACTTCTTACTTTTGAACTCAAATCTAACAAATAAATATTTTATAACTCACTAACAAAAAAATAGCTTTTAACGTCTGTAATTTTAGGCTTGTTGACGTATGTTGTCTTTGAACATACGTTAATTGACATCTATTGTCTTATAACAGACATTAATTGACGTCTCTTGTAAGAACAACAAACGTCAATTTATGAATTTTTTTCAAAAAAACATTTCACCAATATATTTTTTCCACTGAAACCATGAAAAATCAATATACAACACAAGAATACACCACAAAACTTTCCAAAATTTTAGAAGTAGTAACAACCAACGAAAAGTGCAACAACCAAGGAAAATGCAACAATTAATATACATAACAAATAAAAAATGAAACTAATTGTGAAGGTGAGGGAGTAGACAGGTGTCGCTATGAGGGTGAGGAGAAAAACACGCACAATAATGGTCTGAAAATCGTCGTTGTAGTTGTCGTAAAACGTGGCCAAAAACTGCACCAAAAGTTAATGAAAATGCATTTTAATTGGTGCAAATGAAAGATAATGGTTACAAACGTAATATAATCGGTGCAAAATGATTTTAAAAGGTGCAAAGTGGAAGAAAACTTACCTGAACATTAATGGCGAACGAGAGAAAGTAGAGGAAGAAGTTGAACACACACACACACGCAGAGAAAACGCTTAACTAGTGCTTACATTCTGGAGTGGGTTAAAATGTAGGGTATTTGACGTCGGGCCCCCTTCCCAGTCGACGTCTAAATGCTCTAAGACTTCGACCCTCATTCCCAGCCAACGTCTAAGTGGTAAAAAAAATTAATATTGACGCCTAAAATGAGGTAATTTTGCACCTTTTTTATGTTTGTGGGGAGGGAGCCCGACGTCTAAGTTGAAAAAAATTAATATTGGCACCCAAACCTCCATGGAGGGAGAAGCCGACGTTTATTTGAAATTAGATGTCAAGGGGTGTAGCTGACGTCTAAAGGCAATAAAACAGTGACTTCTCAGTCCTGTATGCAAACCATTTGACGTCTGATTCTATGGGAGCCGACGTCTATACCTTATTTGATGTTGGGAACTCATTATAGACGTCGGGGATCCATTTAACCGACTTCTATAATGACGTTTTATTTACAAAATTACCACCGATCACTTTTGATGTTGGATTTCCTTTCGTTAGATGTTAAAAACGTAATGTTATATGTTATTTCTGTACTAGTGACTCTTATTCAAACAGGAAGCAAAAGGTGTCAATCTTTGGGTTAAAAGTAAACCAGATATGTATAACCATACATTAATTTGCTTGATAAACACTAGAATTAATTTTTTATATTATTTATGACCTAGAGGTAAAACTGATAATGATAAAAAAAAAGTGATTTTACTATATAAAAGAAGATAAATGAAAGCATTTTAGCTTTTAAATCCAACAATTAATTCTCAACATTATGTAAATGAAGATAATCCATCCAATGATTACCACGGAACTTTTGAGAATCAATCTTCTTTAATATCACTCTCATTTGGCTTTTGGAAGAATCTTCCTTTTAACATTTAAAATAAAGTAAAAGAAAATAAATTTAAAGTAAGAACTTGGATTATTGTTTAATATTTATTAAAAATTTCACATCAATTAAAAATATTGTTACAAATCTTATTTTATAAATTAGTTTTATAATATTAAATTAGATTTAAAATTTACTTATCAAAATATTATTAAAGTAATACAAAGTCTTTCATAATTAAATTTATTGATTATTATATCTATTTTTTATTATTTAGTCATTATCAAATTATCTATTAATATTAATCTCATGTTTAAGATGTTTAAGATATATATATTTTGATCTGAAATAAGTATTTTTTTTATATTAACTCAAAATAATAGAAATTTATAATATATAATAAATATAACTCATATCTTATATATAATTTAATTTTATAAGACGATGTTAGGTTTAGAGTTTTCTTCTTATATTCTCATACTAAATTTCATATTATTTATGACAACACGTGGAACAATTTTGTCCTGAGACTGTCTCTTATTAAATCTGTTTCTGAGTTTCTAGGTTCTTTATATGACCCAAACCTCCCACATTCGTATGTATCTGTAATAATTGTATGCACCATATATGGCTATATCCTGCTCCATTTAATTGTCTGTATATCAAAATTATTTTCTTTATAACAACACACATACACAATAAGAAATGTTTCCATATAGTTAACTATTTTTATGCCTTAACTTCGTTGAAACACTAAAATGGGTTTATATATATATATTCTATTTATCGAATGAATCAAAGCACCCAATTGCTGTCTACCTATTTGGGTTGTGTGTCATTTATTTTCATTTTCAAATCACACGATATGGCAGAGACTCAGATGGAAAACATTCTTTAAACTAATAATTAAGGTACAAGTTCCTGGTTATTACAAACAACACAAATTTATGAAGTTTTGTAACCTAGAATCTAGACTAACCCGGATCGCTCACAAACATGACAGAAATAAAAAACTTGTTCACAAAGAATCCTATGCTGAGAATAGTATTGATATTTTTGAGGGAAATTGCTCCCTTTTTCTAGGTCAATTAGTTGTCTAAGGCTCTCCCTTTGAAACATTCCAAGCTTTGTTAAAAAATTGGGTTGGAACAAAGTCGAATACAGATTTTCTTTTGTGTTTAAAATATACTGATTTTGATATATTTGTTGGATAAAAGTTGATAGAAATACAAACAAAATTTTCTGAGGTATGTAGATTCATTGTCCTTATGGACTTATCAGCGGTGTATTGCGCAAGTCTTCCAAGATACAACAGGAACTTTCCATGTTTCTGAGGATCTCAGTACTAGCAATGATCTCTAAAAATAGTATAAAATAACCCAGAATAATTTTAGAAGAGGAAAAGAAGAAAAGAGAATGAGAAAAGACTAATTTATGATGTGTTTTGGAATGGAGAAAGAGCTCTCTATTTATAGAACTAGGGAAGAATAAAATCAATAAAAGACCATAAAAGCAATAAACAATTTGACCGTTGTAGCACTTAAAAATTTGACTATTGCTATTTAATAAAAATATTAATGTTGCCCGTTAATAAAAGAATATTAACATTGTAAAACGTTCCAACACCAACGTTTAACTTTTGCAATATTATAACAATCCCCCACATATTGCAAAAAGAGAGTTGAAAGAAAAGAAGAAAATAAACTTTTATTATGGGTCTCATAGGATATAATGCATCAGAACTGGTATAGCAAGCTATATGAACTAGTCTTAGAATGAGATATTTAACACACAGTGTGGTTGGTATAGCAAGCTATATGAACCAAAGACACTTAACGTGTGTTAGAGGTTTATCAATCACAATACACCCCCACAATCCTTGTTGTTATCGTTGTGTTGCGCTTCCTAGGTCATGCGTGTGTCCAGTATTCATTAGTGCTCTAGAGATCATACCGAGATCTCATGCAAGCGGCCCCACTCGACACTCATATAGTTGATTTCATCAAGTGTATGCTGCAAATCATACACCACCCATAACGGATATGAAAATCATTAAAAACTTTGTTTAAACTAAAATTCTTTCACCACATAGAATTTTAATGACAAAGTTTAACCTCTCAATAATGCAGTCTCTACCACTTTCACACACACCATAGGAATGGACATAATTGATTAAAATCAATTTCGTACTATCAATACTAACAAGTGACTTGTTTTTACCCATATGAACCTCATCCATGGGATCTCTAATCACAAAGGTTGGGTTACCATCACTTGTTTGTTTGCAAGTGGCTTAAACCTCATTCCCTTCGATGTTTCTAATATCATTTTTCTTTCCGGGGGTTTTGTTAGAGGATATGCTAGTTTTCGTTCTGACTTCACATAATCAATGGAAATAGTTCCACTCTTTAGCAGTTGCTTCACCAAATTGTGTCTCAATTGTTTATGTTTGTTCTTTCCATTGTAATTCTTGTTTTTAGCTATAGCTATTGCCGATTGGAAATCACGGTGTATTGATACCGATGGAGTTGGTTTCATGCTAGTGGAATGTTCGGTAAGAAGTTTTTCAACCACTCAGCCTCATTAGCAGTCATCTCAAGAGCAACAAACTCAGATTCCATTGTTGATCTAGCAATAATTGTTTGCCTGGCTGATCGCTATGTAATCGCACCACCCCCAAGTGTGAATACATAACCACTAGTGGATTTTTTCTCATCTGAATCAAAGATTCAGTTAGCATCACTGTAACCTTCTAGTACAACAGGAAATCCATTATATTCAATGGCATAATGACGGAGGTTGCTTTGATTATGCTTCTTCAACAAGAGATGCTCTCCAAGGTGTGTTGGTGAAGCTCTTCAAAGGATGGACTCCATGTGACATGATGAATGTTGCGGAAGCTTTTCAAGATGAAGAGATGTGGTTGATGGTGTTTGATGGTCTAGGTAGAAGTCCTTCTAGGAGGTGAGGCCAACCATGAAGGAGAAGGTAAGAAAAAGTATAGAGAAAGACATTTCTTAGAGTGAGAACTAAGGAGAAGGATTCTTGCAAATTTGGCAAAGAAACTCTAGCATTCAAAATAGTTCTAAGGATTACAAAAGGGTGCCTCTCCTTTTATAGGTGAAGGAGAAGGCTAAAGTGCATGGAATACTTAGGAGCCTTTCCATCATTTAATGAGGAGCATCATCATTAAATGAGGAGCCTAAGCATTAAATGAAGAACCTAAGCATTAAATGAGGAGCCTAAACATTAAATGTGAGGAGCCTTATGCTTTGTAACTAACTTAGTCAGAGCATTTAATGCAAAGGCTCCTTGCAACTAACTCCTTCTAAAACTCATTTTTTAACCCATTTCTAATTCTTAAAGTCACCAAACCTTCTAAAAAATCTAAACAAAGTGTCTTGACCAAATACAAGGCCTAAAAAATGAGCTATATTTTATATTTACAAAAATTGTTTTAAGATAAAGAAGAAAACCAAAATGTGATCCTCCACAAGAGTAGAATCCTTGAAGCTCCATCTTCTTCTTTCATCTTCTTTGACCATGGCTCTTTATGAGAGGTTTAATGTCTTCTAAGGCTTAAGGGAAAGCAAGAACAATCTTGAAAGTCCTTCTTCTTCTTCCAATCTCCTAGCCTTAGCTTAAGTTGATTCTTCCTTCATAGATCTCCATTTAGTTCCCAAAACGGATTCCATCACATAATCCATTGAACCTCTTAAGTATCTCATAAGCCTAGCAAATGCATCCCAATGTTCTTGATTTGGACATTAAGTGTACTTACTCAGTCTACTTACTACATAAGCAATACCAGGTACAGAAAAGCTCATCAAGTTCAATAAGCTCCCAATTATTTGGGCATACCGAGGCTGAGATATAGATTCTCCTTTATTAATTAAGAATTAGCATCATAAGAGGTACTTACTGGTTTCAAGTTATAAAACCCAAACTTCTTAAGAAGTTTTTCAATGTATTGTTCTGAAGAGAGTAATATATTATCTCCCTTCCTTATGATTCTAATACCTAAAATCACATTGGCTTCACCCATGTCTTTCATTTCAAAGTTTGATCCTAGAAACAATTTAGTTCTAGCGACAATCGTATTGCATGTACCAGAAATTAACATGTCATTCACATACAAAATGACATATTCTCTACTTTCAAATTTAGAATATTATCAATATCATTAGGTGAAAAGCCAAATTTATTTCTTTAAATAATTAAATAAAATTACCTACACCCCCACAGTTTTAAAATATTTAAGATTGGTAAATGAGAAAATACCTAGTTGTGTTGTTCTTATTTGTAGGTAAAGTATACGAAAAATTACTTAAGTACCTCATCTTCTTATTTCTTTTTCTTTCTCTAGAGAGAAAATCTTCTCCACCTTTCCTCAAACATTACAAAGGCATGACACATGAAAATTAGGGTTCATCATCCTAACTCCAACGAACTCTAAGTTGTCACTTCGTCTCCCTCTTCTTCATCCTCATTTGCGGTCTCGCCTGAGTTCTGAAAACAAAGTTTTGATCTCTGGGATTAAGTTGTTGATGTCAGCCAAGTCCTTAAGATTGTTGGATAAAAGCTGACAGAAACATAAACAAAATTTCCTGAGGCATGTAGATTCACTGTCCTTAAGGACTTATTCGCAGTGTATTCCGCAAGTCCCCCAGGATACAATAGGAACTTTCCATAATATCTTTGAGGATTTCAAAACTAGCAAGGATCTCTAAAAATAGTATAAAATAACCTAGAATATTTTTAGAAGAGGAAAAGAAAAAAAGAAAATGAGAAAAGACTGATTTGGAATGTGTTTTGAAATGGAGAAAGAACTCTCTATCTATAGAGCTAGAGAAAAATAAAATCAATAAAAGATAATAAAAACAATAAACAATCTTTGCAACACTTAAAAATTTGATTGTTATTAATTAATAAAAATATTATCGTTGCCAATTAATGAAAGAATATTAACATTGTAATACTATCCAACACCAACTTTTAACTTATGCAATATTATAACAATATTAAAAAACTTAATATATTTTAAAATGTCAAAAGTTAATGTACTGAAAATATACCTACATAATTTTATCAGTTAATATTTTCTTCTTTTTTATTTTACATCATATTATCTGTTACACATATTTTTCTCTCTCTAAGAGCTTTTAATATGAAGAAAAAATATAGAAAAATAAATAATAAAAGAGAAATAGAAAAAATAAATAATAAAAGTTATTTAGTCTAAATAATAAAAGAAATAAAATGAAATTAAAATTGAAAAATAAATAAATATTTATATAAAAGACATATATTATTCTTCTCATTTATTTATAAGATAATTATTAGTTACTTCAATTTCTAAAAATGATCAGTGAGATATAATCAGTCAAATATACTAAAGAAATAAAATGAAAATAAAATTATAAGGTTGTTCATTTTAAAAATAAACAAATAATTCTTTATACAAAAAGTTAAATCATTCTTCTCATTTACTTATCATATAATTATTATTTACATCAATTTCTAAAAGTTATCGATGAAATATAATCAAATAATATAATCAGATAATAATTGTTACTGAAGTTTTCATAAGGGTTTATATTATTTATAGTAAGTCCAGGTTTTTGGTTTTGCACTAAATTTTAGAAAGATTTGATGAGTCTTCTTTCATTAGGGAGAATTAGTTAAATATTAAAGAAGATTATCATACTTTTTTTATTAATGTTATTTTAGCTTCTTCATATCTTCTTTAATGAAAAACAGTCGTTCTAAATTAGGTATTATAAGTAAGTACTACACTACTTTAGCAAGTGGACCACCTTTGTCTTTATCATTACTAATTTCATCAACTTTTTTTTTAAATTGT
Source organism: Vigna reflexopilosa (assembly GCA_027742785.1). Lineage (NCBI taxonomy): Eukaryota > Viridiplantae > Streptophyta > Magnoliopsida > Fabales > Fabaceae > Vigna > Vigna reflexopilosa. The sequence continues at coordinate 18,643,128 of CM050911.1, forward strand.
GATACATCAGATGTTGGACACGCCTTCAGTGAAGCAAACTCGTCTTTGTACAATAAGCAATCATTGGAGCATGTATGTATCTTTTGGTATTCCAAACTCATTACACATGAAAAAAATTTCATCTCGTAATTACGAATATGTAACGTGTTGTTTTCTGGAAGCATTTCTTTCAGCAACTCCAACAATTCTATGAAACTTTTATCGATCCATTTATTCCTTGCTTTTAAACTGAAAAATTTTAAAGTTGCTAGAGCATCTTGGATACAACTCTTTCTCTAAATCGTTCTTAAGAGAATCATATAAATGTACTCTTCCAAAATTTTCTTTACCAACATCATGTACCTTGTCATCTAAATGATCACTCATTCATTCGTCCATATAAGTGGTTCCTCGTGACGTTGTAGGATTGTGTAATACGTCTCCATATCAAGTTCAAACTATATATAACTCTTCATTATACTGAAGATGAATATATGATTATGCATGTTGTCCAAGTCATGAAGTATTTAATTAAGACAACGAACATAAGGACAAAATATGTTTCGTTCACAAAGTTTGCATGTTCTTGAACATATTGCAAGAACTCAGAAACCCCTTTTTCATATTATTGACTGATTTGATATTCATTCATTCAGCTTCGATCCATACTATATTCGTAACAAGTTCCATTAATATCAAATTTTTAACTCTTATAAGGTTAGGCCCTACTTATTCAGAAAAAATATTTTTCAGAATTTGCTAACACGTATACAAAAAAGTCTAACATCATAAATTAGATTAAAAGTTGGCATCATTTCGCATTCAAAATACATGAAATGAAAGTGCTCACTCATGACCACAATCAAGCATGCATATAGAGAACAATACAAAATCATCTCAATAGAAATTTTATCATATGCATTATAACAAATTATGAAAAATAATTCTTCGAAACTATCTAATTGAACAATTCAAGATTTGATACAAACTGTTAAAAGTTTAATCATTTGTGCTAAATTTCAAATGGAAACTAAGTTTCATTCGATGTTTAGTTATCATTTCATACTACTAATATTTTAAAAATTCAATAAAAAATTAAAATGTCAAAAAACACACTAAAAAGTTATCTAACATAAAAACAATAATGATGAAGACGAAATGTAACCAATGCAACATACAAGAGACAAAGTACAATAAAAACTAAAAACACAATTTAATCAAATCAAATTCCTAAAAAATTTGGATAACTATATACAAACTGTGGTATCCTAAAATTTTGCAAAGGAAAACACCAAAATGAAATCCAACAACCAATTTATAAACAAGGCGCAATGTACATTGAAAACCAAAAACCACACTAGCCGTATATATTTAAGGGTGGTGTTAACGCCAAAGTAAAGGAGTTTGGATAACTATATGCAAATTGTGTCCTAAAATTTTGCAAAGGAAACCTCCAAAGTGAAATGCAACAAACAATTTATAAACAAAGTGCAATGTACATTGAAAACCAAAATTCAAACTAACTGTATGTATTTGAGGGTGGTGTCAACGCTAGAGTAGAGGAGTCACCATCGATGAGGGAGAAAAGAGAACTTCCCCTGCTCAAAATAGTGTCTATGCACAAAAACAATTGGTCAAAATGAAAGAAAATCATACCCAAAGCATCCAATGAACATGAATTTGTGTTAAATATGAAGCTGAAATTACCTTTGGTGGACGCCAAACTTATCGAAGTGTGTTCAAAAGCTTGAGAACAATGAGTGTGCAGAAACAGTGAGCAAAATGCACTCTCTTGCAATGTTTTTTTATGTGTTAAAACAACATATGACATTGGACACCCTGCCTGGCTGACCTCATACACCATTACATGTCGGATGCCCTAATCTGCTAACGTTTAATGGGTACTCAAAAATCCATATTTGCGTTGTATTTTTTTATTGATTTGAACACATTAATATGTCGGTCATGTGGCCCCTCTGCGTCTAAAGTGGTATATGGGCAACACATGTCTTTTCGATTCGAGTTTTTAATAATTTCAACACAGGTCAACGACGGTTCGTCAGCTTGACCGACGTCTAAACGACTATAAGCCAATAAAATAATAACAGAGAGAATACTTATTTTTATATTGGTTTATTCCAATTAAGCTACGTTCAATTCTCCTTTAAGACTTAAAGTGTTTCACTATCTTTGAAAAGATAAAACGAGTTTTACCACTCCAAGTTTACAACGAGTATAATCAGTCCTACTATAAGATAGTCCAACTGACTATAAACGTTTAATTCCCCTTAAGTTAAACAATCAAGTGTTTTAAATCACTTCTGATTATCCAAAAAAAGTAAAGTGTTTTAAAAAATAAGTACAGATTGAGAAGCTCTCTTAAAGATGATTTAGATCAATAGAAAATATATCTGAAAAACTTGTTACAAAGAATTTTTTCTTTTTCAAAGAGGTAGACGATGCAATAGAAAGAGCATTTTGGCAATATGATAATATATGAAGGTAGTTCTTGTTTTTTTCTCTTCATGCGGTCTTCTTTATATATGCAGCTTCAAAAACAATCGGTTACTCAGAAGAAATAACTTTGATGTAGGTGTGTAACCTTTTGTACGAGGTTAGAGGCTATGTTGTTTTTGCAAAGGAAAATGTGTTGCTTGTACAGATTGGGCAGACACAAAGCATTGAAGAAACATTTCCAGAATGTCTTCATATATCTTAACGTTCTTTTGAAACAGCGCAGAACTTTTGAATAAAGCATTTGTCTTTAATGGATCTACACAAATAAAGATAAAAAACATGATAGACAAAAATATTATTATTCGTACATTTGGATTTAAAACGTTAGACGTTCATTATATCATTTTATAGTTTGTGTACTATAGTGTTTATGTTGGTCTATTTATCAAGTCGTTTAAAGTAATCTATATTGTTTACATTTAGGATATTGTCTATACTAGTGCTATCAAAATGGGTTGTAACCCGCAAGTTAACCCGACCCACCACGGGTTTGAGCAGAGATAGGTTTGAAAAAAATATAATTCTTTTATGCGGGATAGTTTTCAACCTAGCTCACTTAGAACCCGACTCACCTGGGTTGAACCCGTGGTGAGTCGGGTTGGCTCACCAACCCACCTAATTTAATTTAATTATTTATTATTTTGTGTTTCAATATTATTAGTTAGCATTTTTTTTATTATATTGTAGATGGGGATAAAAAAATGTTTCAAGAGAAATAATATTATAGATTCATTTATCTAATATTAAAAATGGACAAGTGATACAAAAATTATCAATATTCAAAACTTATTTGTTCGTCTTTTATGCTTGTTTTTGAATTACGTTTGGATTGTATAATATTTTTTTTATTTTGAATTCTCTTTGAAGTTTAACATCACTTTAGAGTAAAATTTATTTAGATTCGAATTAAAAAAATTATAATTTTTTTATTCAAAAAAAAACTTATAATTAAGTGAGCCAGTGAGCCAACACGTTTAACCCACCAATCCGTGGTGGGTTGAGCCAGGTTTGAATTTTTTCTATTCGCTAATAAGTGAGTCGAGTTGGGTTGGCTCACTAAGTGACCAACCCGTGGTGGGCCGGGCCGGGTCGAGTCGGGTTACCCGTTTTGACAGCTCTAGTCTAGACACAAATATCATTTAGTGCATTATCCCAGACGGTCATTTTGATAGACATTATTTCGTTATATTATTTTGTTAAACTTCAAAATAAAGGATTCTTTGACGATCTTTTCTTAACAAAATTAACTCTCATAAGTAATAGTCTTGAAATCAGGTTTAGACGTTTTATTAATGATTATGCAAGTCCATCTTGAGTATGAACATGTGATACTAGATGTTCAACTTCAATTCCAATTGACATACTCATGAAAAGCATGAGATGTAAATTCACCAACATTATCAAGACTATTTTTCTTAATCAGATTATTTGGCAAGTGAGCTCTTAACTTAATTAACTGTGTTAATAACCTTGTGAATGCCTGATTCAGAGTTGTAATAAAAAAATACGTTAAATGGGTGTCCACATGAGTTTTCAACTATTTTTTGCATCATGATAGATCTTGGATGACCCAATTGATCATGCCAAATAAGGAATTCATTTTTATTTGTAAACTTCTAGTTTACAATAACATGCATTTTAATTGTACTAATATATGTGTAGTACAAGCCATAAAAGATGACTTATAATTTCTCCAATACACATTTTTTATTCAACCCAAGTTTAGTTATATAAATATATTTCATATCTCTTTCATTGTTTTTCTTAATATGATATCCATTTAAACAAATATCCTTGGAACTTAATAAATTTCTATTAGACTTCATGGTAGAAGTATATTAGCTCTTCGGGAGCCTTCAATTATATTTGTAGTACACAAAATAATGCTAATATTGACTTCTCTCGCATAATCCAACAAGAGCAATATTTATTACTCTTGAAAATTGAATGAGTTATTGCACTATCAACAAGAAACGATATTTTTATTAATCTTTACGACATCACTACATACCATATAATACACACATATATATATATATATATATATATACATATATACATATATATATATATACATATATATATATATATATATACATATATATGCATATACATATATATATATATACATATATACATACATATAGATATATATATACATACATATATACATATATATATATATATACATACATATATACATATATATATATATATACATATATACATATATATATATATATATATATACATATATATATATATATATATATACATATATATATATATATACACATACATATATATATATATATATATACATACATATATATATATATATATATATATTTTAATGGACTTAATAGCCTAAACTCGTTGTAGGTATTGTCACGCCCCAATTAAGGTAGGGTGAACACTCTTTCACAAAACACTGCTTTTTCAAAAGCATGCAAAAACTCAATACATATATTTTTTTAAAATAAAACGTCTAATATCGTTCATTAAAATTCAACATTTTAAAATAACGATAAATGAAATAGCTTCATCCTTCAGTTCCATTAAGGAAATAATAAAATTATAGTCCCAAATGAACACTGAAATTATTCAAAATATTTGAAATCTCCATTCAGGTTTCCCACTCGCAAATCCTTCACCTTCCTCTGTCATGTCATCTGCTCCCATATAACATCACGCATTATACGATCACCGCATTCACATGCATAAACACAAACAACTAGGTGAGTTAATTGAAACAAACATACAAACCATTCACAGTCCTTTGATAATATAATTACAATATTCAATACAGTTAAGTGCACCCACTAAACATAATATCACAATATTATTGTTCAATAAAATTATCATTCCACTTATCAAAGTGTCACAACATCACCTCATCTAACCTGCTTACCAAAGTAGCACAAACCAAGTTCTTTTGCCCACTTATCAAAGCAATGCAGCAAGACAACATTGTCTACTCACCAAAGCATCACAGTATAATTACTTCGCCTTCTTACCAAAGCAGCGCGGTTTATATTATTCTCTTTATCTCGTCATTCATCATGTCATCCTGCCTACTTACCAAAGTAGCACAGTACCCAATTCACTTGTCTACTTACCAAAGTAGAATGTTATCAGATTATTCTGCCACTAACCAAAGTAGCGCAGTACCAACTCTTCTACCTACATACCAAAGTAGCGTAGACCAACATCCTCCTACCTACTTACCAAAGTAACGCAGACCAACATCCTCCTGCCTACTTACCAAAGTAGCGTAGATTAACAAAATTGCATTTTTACAACAAATCATTCCTAATCAATCACCATCCATCTCAACCAACAATCCCAATCTAGTTATGCTCAACAGGCACATAATAATCCATCAACATATCTCAAATTCAATTCTACCTACTTACCAAAGTAACATAGATTAACCAAATTACATTTTATAACAGATCATTCATAATCAATCACCATCCATCTCAACCAAAAATCCCAACTCAATCATGTTCAACAAGCACATAATAGTCAATCAACATATCTCAAATTCAATTCTACCTACTTACCAAAGTAGTACAGATTAACAAAATAACATTATACACCATATCATATCATAATCAACCATCATCCATCTCAACCATCAGTTCCAAATTAGTCATGCACAACAGGCATATTATACTAACATATTATCAAAACAAACATATCATCAATTCATTCTGCCTACTTACCAAAGTAGCGCACAAACAAGAGAATACACATCTCCATACTTAATTCACAATCATAATCAAAGTTTAATCATCTTAATCATACTTAGCAAAGTATGTTCACATACATCTCATTCATACATTTTCCAACATACCATTCACAATTAAACTCACAGTTTAATTATCATTAACCATACTTAACAAAGTATATTCACATACATGTTATTCCATTCACAAACAAACTCACAGTTTAATCATCTTCCACCATATTAACAAAGTATATTCACATACATTTCATTCCCATATCATTTTACATCCAAAAACATGTTTCACAACATTTCACATCCAACAGATGCATCAAACATCTCAAAACAACACAAAACAGTGGTTAACAACCCTATAGATTAGCGCCCAGGCACCCAAGAAGTGGCACTTAGCGGCACAAATACTAGAGATTGGGCGCTTAGTGCTGAAGCATTAGCGCCCTGCGTGCAACTCTCGCAAATTGCAGCGCTGGCCTGGGCGCTCAAGCGGTGCCCAAGGACGTTCGAGCCCCGCAACATCAGACTGTTTCCATTTTTGCCCAATTTCGAAATCTAGTATAGATTCAACATTTCCATCATGTTCTCAAACATATTTAAAGTCTAGAATCACTCCAATATTAATCATAATCATCACACACATCAACACATTCATTTTCCCTTTCAAAAACCAACTCTTTAGTTACATACCAAACATATTTTTCTGCATAAAATCTAGCAACTTTCAACCATCCATTTATCCTCAAACTTGAGGTTTTTACACTATTCAACATAAATCCATCCTCCACAATTCATATAACAAGTTTTTCATGCATTCTTATATCCAACATTCAAGGAAAAGTACACACATCAGATTTTGAATCATAACACCAAGAACTTGTCTTCACCAAAACAACTCCATGCCCATATTTTTAACACACCACAATATCCTTTCAATCAACATTTTAAGCACTCAAACAACACCAAATTGTGCTCCATCCAACCCAAAACAGTTTATACAAACCATCCATTCCTCAATCATCAAAACAAATTTGAAATTGCACAATACTCAAGTGAATTTCCCAACAACTCATCATCAATTTTTACTCATCAAAACACATCTTTAGATCTACCATTTTTCCAACACATAAAATTTTATAACATCAAAATCTTAATGTTTTACTCATCATACTTTCATCTTACCAAAGATTCCCACACAAATCAATCAATTCATCCATCTAAAATTCATCAACCATCCAAAACAAACCATTTTCGTATTTGATAAAAAGTGAGGTAAAACCCTCATGTTTCTCATCCAATTTCACAACCTAATCCATAAAAAACTTCATATAGATGTATATCAACATGTTTGAACGAAAATCTACCACTAACTCAACAAATACTCATCAATTTTTCAGCATAAAATTCATAGATCAAAGATATGGTCATAACCCATTTAAATCATCTTCTTGAAATCATACCATCCATTTAACCAAACCAAAATTTATATACAGTCCATCATATCCAAAAATCAAGCAACTGAAATCATACTCACATCCACAAAGTTCTAGAAATCAAGTTTGAGTTAGCTTCCCTTACCTCTAGCCTTGAACACTTCAACTTCTTCTTCCAAGAGAGAAAATACTCCCCTCCTTGCTAGACCAAGTTAGCTTCCATCCTTTGGACACTTATAATTTTCGTTTGCCTCTCACCAAGAGCCTCTCTACTCTCCCCAAACTTCCCAATCTGGTTTGGAATAAAACAAAAGACCCATGGACAAACAAGGACCTAAGCTCTTGTAACTTAACAATAATAAACCAACATCTTGTTATCCTAATCTCTTTTCCAGCCCCAAAATCCGGAAGGAATGCCTACAAAGGGTCCCCAAAATATTCCCTCATGAAAAAAGCAGACATCCAGCCTGTTTTGTCGCAACTCGCAAAATCAAAAATCACAGTTTGTGCTCGGGTGCCCCACAAAAAGGGCATTGGGGAGCAACTTGCTCGCACTCGTGCGCTCGGACACCATAGAGAGAGGGGTGTTGGGGTGCAAGCCCCCTAGTAGCAAAAATTTCACAACTTCAGTAGTCCGGTTGAACCCCTTCCCGAAGTAAAAAACATGCATATGAGTAATCAAATCGAAGCTCTTTCAGTCTAATTTCTAATGGAAAAAGAATCAACTCAATTGATAAATTGTAAAAAAATTTATAAATAAAATAGAAAACCATCTCAAAGTTTACAACCTTCTATTTTACATTATAACTTGAAATTTTTAACAACTTGGTAAATCTTGAGTTTCTAGGGTCTTACACGTACCACCCAAAATTAGTCAACTTTGCAATATATTATCACATAATATCAAATAAAACTAAGCATAAAACATTATCTCTGGAAATCTTTGAACCTTTATACATGTGTAGTATAACGAATTCAAAACCACAAATCGATATCAAAGCCCCTATTTCACATTCTTACACATAATATGTATATTTTAATAGATCATTAACTTAAAAGATATATATTTGTAATATATATATATATATATATATATATGTATATAAAATGTATAATATTGATATTTGAATATCTCCATTCACATTTCTATTACAATTACTATATATAATATCTATATAATAATAAATGCTCATCATATACTCAATTCACATATACATTCTATAATAGAAAAGAAAAATTGATTTTTATACCGATACATAATACGAACATTAAACATGCATATTTTTAGCCAATATATATATATATATATATATATATATATATATATATATATAATAAAAATACTATAGAAAATTCCCTTTAAATTAAATTATAATAATAATGAATTAAAAACTTCATCACACAGAGACTTCTTTTTCCTTTTTATATATAAAAAAATCAATTTCTTAACACTTCTATCACTAATGAGGTGATCAATGTGTTAGAAAAAAGAAGATGGACATATTGCTTTAATAAAGGATTTTGATGATGATGTTTCATCGAGAAATGTTGAAGATTTAAAGGATGCTTTGATTCAAGAGATACATTAAAGTCTTAAGAATTTAGTTAATAAAGTCTTGTAATATGAGTATTATATTTAATTTTATAGTTCAAGAGTCAATAGGTAGAATCCAAGTAGCAGAGCACTTAGAAAAAGTTTTATTTTTCATAAAAGCCTCTACAATAATCTATTATCACTAATGATAATCGATTATTCAATTAAAATCGATAATTTCAAAAATGCCTCAGTGATAATTGATTATCCAATGATAATCGATTATCATAGTAAGAAATTGTTATTTGAAATCGTTTTTGGAATAATCGATTACCACTTATGATAATCGATTATCAGTGGCAGTTGCAAACCTGACTCTTAGTTTTCTAACCTAATTTTCAAATGTAAGAGTCTATAAATACTTGACTTAAACCTAAATTAAGAGAAATATTTCACTAAGAGTATTAGAGTTGTGTGCCTAAGGGAAACTCTCAATGTTTGTGAAAAGGGGGCTTTGAGAAACCTAGTGTGAGTAGAGCGAGAGCTTTCACTAAGTGTGTCCAGCGATTGAGTGTTGCTGATAATACTAGAAAAGTTGTTCATCCTTTGTGTATCAAAGGAAGAGTTGTTCAACCTTTGTGTGTCGAAGGAGGTGTTTTCTATCCTTAACATTATTCTTTGTGATTGTAATTTCTTGGTTATTTTTAGTGATTGGTTAATCCCTCTTTAAGAGAGATTAATAATTGGACGTAGGGTCTTTTGATCTGATCCAGTATAAAATTCCATGTGCAAACTTTCTTTTTTCCTCTACTCTTTATTTACTATTAATATTTAAAGGAATCGTTTTTATTATGAAATCAGATTTTAAAAAAGGGAAAATTTTTAAAAGACAAAATTTTTAATGAGTAAATTAATTCACCCCCTTTTGGTTTTGTTCATACGTTTAAACATTCCACTACGTATTTCCAACACAATGTTTCCATCTAGTTTAGGAAAGAAAAAAACAATATCAAGATGAGTGGCATCCATGTGGCCATAACCAAAATCACAATCTTCATAAACAAAATGTGTTTTTATGTTCTTCTCCTTATTTTTTAACACCATTATTTGGTGTACGACTCAAATAGCCTTTACCACCACGATGATAACTTATATTTTCATCTTATTTGCCATTTTTTCACCTTTTTCTTTTCCGTTTTACACATTATTGTTCCACTTTTGATGATAAAATGTTTCTTTGAAAATTTTTTTATGACCATGTTCGCGATCATGATCACTAGCACGATCGTGACGACGACCAAAGCCATAACCACGACCATGAAAATATGAATTAGATATTGTTGCATTTACTTTTGGAAATGGAGGAGAATCAGTTGGGCATGTTTTATGATTTTTCATCAAAATATCATTGTTTAGTTTAGGCACAAGAAGACATGAAATTAATTCAAAATATTGGTAAAATTATATTTCACACTATTTTTGTTGCATAAGAAAATTAATTGCTTAGATGATTTATTTGTTTCTTTAATGGTCTCACCAAGATCCATTGCATAAATATATTTTTGCATCAAATACCAAGATAAGTAATTGTTCCTCATAATATATCAAGGACCACAAATTCAAATTTTGCAAAACTAGCATATAAAATATTAAAAATAATAATCTTATTTCATGTATGAAACTATAAATGTGAACTAAATATAAGTTTGCTTATGAAGAATACAAAATAAAGAAATTTATAATTTTTTGATATATATATATATATATATATATATATATATATATATATATATATAAATATATATATATATATAAATATATATATATATATATATAAATATATATATATATATATATATATATATAATATGGTTTATAATGTATAAACATGTATTTCTCTATAAAATAAATAATTACCTAGCTTATTTGGTTGGAGACCTCATTCTAATAAGTTGTTATAAAATATAAAGTTAATAAAAGAGAGAAGAAGCACATGAAGAAGAGAGAATAAGAGATTATGAAGACTTATTTGTAATATCTTATTACTATAAGGAAAAACTCTTATTTATAGATACAAAATACAATCCAAATTATACAATTCAAATGTTACAAATAGTTAAATCTCATAAAAAGTACAATCAATCAAGTAATTATAGCAAATCAATCATATAAGTAGTTGTACCAAATCAATGGTCAACATTAATTCATAACATATAGTTCTTTATTTATCTTAATTAAATTATATTTAGATAACAAACTTAATTATTTTGTAAAAGGATTAAATATATTTTTAGTCCTTGAATTTTCAAGTGAAACTGGAATTTGTTTTTATTTGAAACTTTAATATATTTTGTTCTCCAAACTTTAAAAATGAATGGAAATAGTTTTTTTAATCTAATTACACTAAAATTTTTTTATGTGTTAAATGTATTTCAATTTAGCATTTGAATTTTTTACACTGTTTGATATGTTATAGCTTCAGTGTCAGCTGAAAAACAGGTTTAACATATCAAAAAAAATTAATATAATTAGATTAAAAGAATTATATCTATTCATTTTTAAAGTTTGAAAACCAAAATGTATCAAAGTTTCAGATAGAGACAAATTTTAATTTCGTGTTAAAGTTAAAGAAATAAAAACATATTTAACCTTTTGTAAAAATAAAAATAAAGTTATATAAAAAAGAAGAGAAAAATACTAAAATCAGCTTGATTTATTTTTACATTTTTAAGATTAAGTCAAATTAGAGTAAAGTCTATTAGACTTAGATGATTTCTTAGTTCTATAAAATCTAATTTTTACTAATAATGGGTTAATTTTAGTTTTCTATGAAAGTCTCACTCTTATATTTAGATCATAACAAATAACATCAAGATTAATGGTTTCATTTAAGTGTGATAAAGATAACATAAGACAATCCTAATCATTAGTATATCCATGGAACATAAGAAATCTCATTAAGTGAAGTTGAAACAAACAATGTGTTGCTTTATAAGAGATACAAATTCCCTTTTCAATTTATTAGACGTTTAAAGAGCACTAGAGTTGACTCAGGAATAGTAGTTAAGATTAGACAAATAATACCAAACTTTTTTTCTAAGAATGCATTCTAAATATTATGTTTTTAGTACAAGAAAAATATCAGTAAAAGACTTTTTACGTATGAAATTTTTAGTTTTTTATATCTAGGTTAGGACAAAATAGATTCAGAAGACATAAGTTTATGTTTGGTACTCATATATCATACATAAATTTATATCTAACGTAAAGGAGCCAGATGCAAATTTTAGCCTATATTACCTTCGTTTTAGTGTCAAAATCTACATCTATGACATTAACATACATTCATAACAAACATAAATTCTACATTTTTTTTTTAAATTATGCTGGATTGCCATGAAACCAAAACCTCAAAGTCAAAAAAACTTCCACAACAATATATATATATATATATATATAACATTTATAGTACATTTAACAAAGTCAAATTACATATATAATGTATAAAATAAACTATTATACCTATTACACTAAAATAAAAAAAGGAAAAATTAATATCATGTATAACCTTTATACAAAATAATTAATTTATGTTAAGACGAGATTGTTTAATAAGATAAGACTGTCTAGCAACTCGTATTTTGAAATTTAACAAACAATGTTTGATGAAATAGCATCTAATAAAATGAATCGTCTAGGATAAGATTGCTAAACATTGTAATAATACTAACACTATCCTAAATGCTCAATGTTACTCTAAAAATAGAAATTGTTTAAACATTAAGTTCACGTACCTTGTTTAAACGCTTAGCGTCTAATATATTAAATGCATGTATGTATAGATACTCTTTTTTCTGTTGTATTATGTTCTCTTTATCTGTGCAGATCACAAAAAGTACAAAGCTTTTTCAAATATTCTGCATTGGATCAGAAGAACATTAAGAGATAGAAAGACATTATTGGAATGTTTCTTCAAGTGCTTTAAGCTCTGCTCATCTGTACAAACTATCTATGCATAAGTACATAGCATCTGACTTCATATCAAAAGGATGCCTACCTACGACAAAATCAGTTTATGAGTAACAGATCTTTTTCGAAGAAGACTATATAACGAAGATTGCATGAAGACAAGAGAAGAAGAATATGCTCTGAATTTTACGCTATTGTTCTCTTTCAAGCTTTTATCTTCTAACACTATCTTTGAAAAAAAAAAGTTTATTACAAATCTTCATATTTATTTGTATTGAAAACTTATCCTTTATACGAGAATTATAATATGTACTTGTAAGATTACCTTTGAACACAACATAAATTTATAAGTTTTTAATATTTATAAGTTTTTCATCTCACCTTTTTCACTCCACCACTACTGGTTTTATCTAGGTCCATTCCTGGCACTTAGAGCCTAGGATCGCCACCCTTTAGTATGATTCTTCAGTGACGGCTTGAACGGTTCACTTGCATTAAGATCAAGACTTTATCTCCAATTGCACACCTTCAATCTATTCCTAACATCTAGAAGTCCACGGGAAAATTAATTAGACCACAACTTGAAACTAGTTCCCACTGATCTCAAGCAAGTTAGATAAAACGAGTGATTAGTTCATCCAACAATAAGTATAAACCAATTCACAAACAAATTGAATGAAAACATAAATAAATATCCAAAAAGTTAAAGTATAGAGTTAGATTGATTACACCCAATCTCAACAAAAGAGAGTTCAGTTACTCATAGAATATTGTAATGCAATCCCAGCAGCATCTAAACACAATACTTACAATGAAAGCATAAAATTGATATCGTGTCCTTCTTGTACTCGGATACACGCAAATTACTGCTCGGATACTGGAATGTCGAGTTTATTTCATACTCGATCTAGTGTTTTGAGTTGTTTGGTATCTCTTCCATTTTGTTGACACATTGTCTCGTATGGAAGTTTTTTTGTTTCTTACTTGGAGGGTTTTGTTATTGTTTAAGTAACTCTGGTGACACATCTATGATTTTTTATTGAATGTTGAGAAACATAAATATTAATAAAAAAAAATACTTTTATTAAGAATTTGAGTTTGCACTCATTAAAACCTTACCGGAAAAAAACCTAACTTAATAAAAAAAAATTGAAGGAAAAAAAATACATCTTAAAGTAGAAAAAAAAAAGCATAAAAGAAAAAAGGTTCACATAATCGTGAAACATTTTAAATGTAATATGCTTTTAAGTGTGACGTTACATGTTTCTAGGAAGAGCTTCCCAGTCTAGAGATAGAGAGAATTGGAGGCGAGCTTGCTTCTAGCTTCTCGGGCGACGTTGTCCAAAATAGTTTCAGTGACTTGGAAGCACAAGTCGAGCTTATTATGTTATCAAAGTTAGTTCAACCAACAACTCTGAGAGGATAATCTCTTACCTGTGTATAGTTCATCAACCTCATACGCTCGTATTCATCTTAGAACTCATCTTTTTAGTTAGCAATCATATGATAATCACATTCCTTTTAATCAAGTGCTTCAATCAATCATAAATTTTTTAATACACAATTCAAATGAAAGAAATGAAATAGGTAACCGACAAAAGTTGTTACCCTCATACATCAATGTTTCTTTTAAGAAGGATGACGAATTTGTTGTCAATATATTTGAAATAATACAAATTCTTCTAAACGATATGGAAGCTTTAAAACAAAACTTCTTAAAAGCCCAGATAAACTTGAAACTAGTTTATAGCATACGCAAAGTTTGGACAACTCAAACCACGTTTCTATTCTTGCTATAATTTTAGTCCAAGTTGTAACCCACAAGAAAAATTCTCAAAATTCAAATCTGATCCGACTAACCACGGATTTTTATTAAACAGATTGGCTATTTAATTACAATTTTTTTAAAATAAAAAAATTACAAAATTTCTATAATTTAAATCTAAATACATTTCACTCTTATTTTTCACTTCTTTAATTAATTTTGAAAATAAAAAACATAAATATTTTTTTCAAACAAAAAAATTATAAATATCTTTTTATTAAATTAAAATTAAATTTTAATAAAATAAAATTATTCAGTGAATTAGTAGACCAACCCAACCCACCACAGATTTTCCATGTATTCCGATTTAGGCATAAATGTCAATCCTACAAGTAAAATTAACAACCAAAATCCACTAAAAAAACAACCCGTTTTAAAATTTTAATCGTGAATAATTAATTTTCTTAAAACATAATAACCTTTCCAAAATCTATGTAGCATGGAATATAATTTTCAAAATAATAAATTAAGCTACAAGTTGTATAATTTCAACCAACTAAAATTTAAGAACCAATATTCATATACAGTCAAAACTATTCCATTTAATTAATTTTACTTTTCATTCAAAACAACGGGATCCGTTGCAGTATATCCGCTAACCCGTTGTTCCGCAATGCTAATAGGTTCTACCTAAATAGTCAAGAGACCTAAATAGTTAGAGGGATATGTGAAAATAAAATAAGAATATATATATATATATATATATATATATATATTTCTCAATTCTTTAAAACTTCTTAACATCTTAACTTCACCTTATAATTTATTTACATCCACCTGTAACGTTTATTTCCATCAATCATATTTATCTCCTTTATACTAATCAAAACACTATCAAAAACAATGCAGATGCGAAAAGCTCTAAGCAAAAATATCCAGTCAAAATTAAACTACACTTAGCAAATACTTAAAATAATCAGACTCAAAAATGTAAAACTATGGAGGTTACTAAATCCACACACTTCATAACAACGAATATATAATCTTCATAGACAGTAGCCAACATAATTGGTAAAACCATTCGGTCCCATGAAATTTAAACCGTAAAGAAAATTCTCAAAAGTTGATAGATAACAAAATTATCGAAAGATAAAACAAAAATCCTTGTGCCTACAAATAAGCTGTGAATTCTACTGAGCGACTTCTCACCTGTTGTATCTGCAATAAAGAAATCAATGTACAATAAGGGGAATGTAATATAAATTAATAAAACACAAACATGTAAGTATTACTAATTAAATCAATTTCATGAACAAATCGGAAACCAGACATCCACAAGCATATGAACACACGGATAACTTTTAAGAGGATTCATCTTCTATTTTCATAATCATATAATATCAGAAAATTAATAATATCCTAAACCAGAACACTTTCTTAAATTACATAAAACATCACTATAAACAAAGAATAGAGACTTCTACAAAGCTATGTAAGATAAAGCAATTCATAACCTTTTGATAGCATTCCAAACAATAGACCTTGTCTCACGCAAATCCTTGTAGATTAATGCACCATAAAATGCGCAGATATACAAAACCACAAATGTATATTACATTTACCATTTTGTATTGCAATATAGGTTATTATTTTTTCTATCATGTGAATATAAATATTGGTATATAACTCTTTATATTATACAAGCAACTTACAAGAGAGTAAATCTAAAAGGAAAAACAACAGAACAAGTCAAGCATCGATGTACAACAAATCCATAATTAATATGTATGTCAAGAACCCCATCTGAGATTTAAAGGTGAAGTCCACACAATGACATAAGCCAGGAAATATAACAGGAATGTTTCCAGATATGAAGCAAAAAAGACAAACGACAACCTATTTACCTCAGATGTTACTCGGGTACATGAACACTCTAACCCGTGCTCCCTGTAATGCATCAAAACTCAAAAACATCAGATACCAGTAAAAAAACCGAATTGATAAAAGGAGTGCTTTCAAATATTTACCATTGATCTGGGAGGAAGGTTTGACTTGAATTTAGCACGAACAACACCACTGTTACCATGAGGCCTTGTAACCTTACCCCAAATGCAACGGTAGTGGCTTCCACTCTTCTTCACCTTAGCCTTGTAAATATAGGCCATTCTCTTGCCAGCATACCATCCTACTTCTTCTTTGGTGTTCACTCCCTCAATTTGGATCAGGGATGTGTTGGGATACTGGTTTGACTTGGACCTGAAAGATATTTCCCAGTGTAAGGCAACTAACAAGACAATGGAGAAGCAAGACAAAAATAAAACAAACAAGGCAAAAAGCATTTACCTTTTGTATCCAAGGATTGTACCCCTCACATAGAGTCTAAAGCAAAAGGAAAAAAAGAGTGTTATGTTAATTTCAACAAGCTATGCATTCATTGAGGAATTGTTGAATAGGAAAATAAATATATACAGCAGCGAAAAAAATATGAATCAATACAAGAACAAAAACCAGTATTCAAATCATTTTATCTTGCTCCCTGAAAAACATAACCAACTGGTCACTAAATTAATGTTAACATATCATACATATTTCTCTGTGACTATCCACAAAACCAGTTAAATCTGTAACAGCGACTACATTCCAATTCTAACAACCATCAATAAACCAAAACCCTTCAACTCCCAAGAACCCTAGTGGGTAAAATAACAAATCAACAATGCAGACAATAAAGTAAAACAGGGCAAGTTCGGTCTTAAAAACAGAATAAACGAGTCAGTTTTAAGGAATAAGGAATCGAATGTAAAAAAATTATGATTGGTGCTTCAAAAGAAAAAAAGGCAAGTGTTGAAGACAGAGCGCAAAATTTAGCAATGGGCGAAATATATAGCTCGTGGGAATGAAAGAAGGAATACCTGACGCGCTCTCCTTGGCGTCCCTTCACCATCTTCCTTGCTAGCTGCAGCTGACACACGACACAGACAGCGATACTGCGGCGTAACCCTAAAATTCTCAGAATTGGGTTTTTAGGGTTTTTATAAGAAGTTCTCAAGAAACTCTGCAGAATCGGGTTTTGAATTAGGCCCAATAGGAAATGTTTATAGGCCTTGCTGCTTCTGGCCCGTATTAACTGTTTGATTTGTTAAGGACAAAAAAAAAAGTATTTATATATGAACTATGAAACACATGGGTACGTAAAAAGATTTCAACATACTTGAATGAAAATATATTTTATTAAAAGTAACATAAAGGAAAGTCTAGGAGATTAAATGGTAAAACGGTCATGTTTAGGGTTTAAACAAATGCATTATTATATGTATTCACTTTTTGTATTAAAATGGTTAAATTTTTAAAAGAATAATCACTTAAAAAGTAAATTTTATAAACAATTACTTATTAAAGAGTAAAATGTGTACACCACAAAAATAAATCCTTTTTAAGAATAAAAATGTTGAGATAAAAAATATAGAAAAGGGAAGGAAAGAGAAAAAGAAAAAAGAGATAAAACATTTTTTTTATAATTTAAGAAGAGAAAAGATTATATTTAATGGGTCATAAAATTTAATTTTTATTAATGAGAAATCTGTTATCTCTAGTTTCATTAAAATGTTAGAATTTATAGTAAAATCTTGCTATCATGGTTTTATGTTTATATGAACTAAAACCGGTTGAGAACTATGTTTCTCTTAATATATTTATTGTTAACATTTAATTTTATCTACTCTTTTATATATAATTTATACAATTATGTTTGTCATTTTTCACACACAAATAATTTAAATTAACATTGTATCATTTTTCTAGAATAAAAAAAGAAAAATTGTTTTAGAAATTAAAATTTTAAAATCAAATTAAAAAATTATTTTATGTAAAAACAAAGTGTTGATTTCTTTAAAAAAAATAGTTAAAACAGTCTTCTAATAAAACTCTTTTTAAGTAATTTTTTTTCACTACTTATTTTATTAACATTTTGCCTCTCTTAAAATAATAATAATAAAGTTATGTTACATTTTAAATAATAATTTTTTTATTTCTTTGTTATCTACTCTCTCTTTTTTCTCGATGTTCTCCTTATTTCATTATATTTATAGGATAACGAAACTTTGATAATATTTTTTTTTATGACATTTTAACATAAAATGTTATTTTGCTATTAATCTAAAATTACTTCACAATCAATAATAATAATCATAAATATTAATATTGATCAATCAAAGAATGACATATAAATGATATTAAAGTATTGTAAAATAAATATTTTCAAAATATCATTTTTCATATTTATATTATAATTGCTTTCACCCATTTATTGTACTTACGAATGAAAAAAAACATGGTTTTTTTTGTGTTTGTTTCCATCATGTATAAGTGAGTGGGAGCGGATTCGAGGGAGGAAATCAATAGAGAGTCTTCGCTCAGGTGAGAATATAAGGCGAGAAACAATACAACAAATGTGGAATTATACAATTGCTCTCCGTTTTCACGGCAAAGATTCCTACCAAGTACCAGACAGACACAATGAAGTTATACAATTGCCCTCCGTTTTAGTTTTGGGCTTTTTGCTTTTCGCTACACTTGTTTCACTCTCCATACCCCCAACCTTTCTACTATTTGGTACCCCTTTTTCATAAATTAACTTTAAACAACTACATTTTAATTTAAAATAATTTCATCAATTTAAATTATAACATTATCAGCTATATAACTGAGAAAAAAATGTACTAGGGAAAAACCTACAATGACCTTTCTTAATATTTGCACATCTGTCCATTTTGTTGGTTTTATTATAATTTAGGATAATGATACTTAGACAACATTTTTTTGACAACATTTAAACATCATTTATGTATTATTTTGTGATTGGTCTATGATAGTATTTATAATTATTATTATTGATTGTGGAGTAATTTTAGATCAATCAAACAATAACATGTAAATGATATTCAAATATTCTCAGAAAAATGTTGTTTAAGTATCATTATCCAATCATTTAACACTTTGTTGCTTCCATTGGGGACAGAAACCGGATAAGACAATATTGTCCATGTGGGTGTGCTTGCAGTTGTGATTTTCAATGGTTTTGTTGTCTTTTACCATTTATTCGAATGCAATGTCCTATTATGCAAAGACTTCATCCGCAGTATTATATGTTATTTTCTTTTGTATGGATTTTATTTATTGAATGCAGGCAGCGGATGTTGTTATTTGATGATAAAAGATGAAGAAAAGGTTGTGGGTTGAAGAAAAGATAACATCTGTGGTTTAATAATTTATTTATAGTTTTATATGTTCAATTTTAAGGATTTTTTAACTCTTCTTCTTTTTGTTTAGGGTGTTGCTCCTTTCACTTCCCCAAATGCTCATCCACCTTCTCATTATTTTCATTTATTTCAAAAATATTCTACACTTTTTTACTATTTTTTTTATTCCAAAAATACCCTACACTTCCTCACTATCATTAACAATTTTTCTCTTTCTCTCTCTGCATTAATGGAGCATTTACATAGCTTATTAATGGCTCAGATTTCAACTTTTGATATATTCTCTTAAATAAGTTTGATTCAATCTTATTTTTGTTTTTCAATATTTTTTTTTCTTCAAATTACTTAATAAATGGTAAAATTTTGTTCTAAATTTCTAGAAAAATGTTTATATATATGTGTATGTTTTTTTTTTACATTTAATATCTATAATTTTTAACATTATATTATGTTTTAACTTACCGACATCAACTCAAATAACTTGAATAAAATATTTAATTTATTAGATAAATAATATAAAAATATTATTAAATACTTGAAATATAAAAGAAAAGTTATTTGTTAAAAATTTGGAATTTATGTAGTTTTTTTGTCATTATAAAGTTAGTATATAATAATAATATATATTATTATTTACTATTAATAAAAAATGGAAGTGGTAGAAACACTAATATTGAAGTTTTCTCTGAATTTTATATTTTCAAATCTGAACCATGTGAATGCTCCATTATTGTAGAGAGAGAAAGAGAAAGATTGTTAAAGATAGTAGAGAGGTGTAGGGTATTTTTGGAATAAAAGAAAATAATGGAAAAGTGTATAATATTTTTGAAATAAATGAAAATAGTGGGGAAGTGGAGGAGCACTTGGAGAGATGGAGGGAGCAACACCCTTTTGTTTATTTGTATTCAATGACTAGAACTGTCAAATTAGTCCATTTGATAGGTCTTGACCTTAACCTATATGGGTTGGGGCTAAAAAAGCCCAGAGGATCAAAAATAATTCTTATTGAAAAAGCTCACAGGACCAAAAGTCCCTAAAACCCTGTGTGTCAAGGCTAGTCCATATACTTTTCTTTTTACCATGAAAAAAATATAATAATAAAAATAAAACAAAAAGATAGATAATTCTACAACAACTAACCCAAACCTAACTTAAAGTATATAACAGTACTACTACCACTATTATTTAAATTGCAATAACGTACAGGTGAGTTAAAAATAGTTTCATAAATTGTAGATATAGAATTGTATAATATAATTAATTAATTTAATAATTAAAAGTGATGACGGTATTCACAACATTGTCGTTACCAACATTGATGCTACTCATACTTTTGTTTAAGTTCAAGCATCTTCTCAAGTTTGTATTCTTTTTTCACTTATTTTAAAGTGTTTAAAAAAATAACTTTTGGTTATTTTCCGTATTACTTAAAGTTATTTTTCTTTTCATTATTTTCAATATATAAACAATGCTCAAAATCATTGAATTTTACAACACATTACGTTAGTAACTTTCTGAAAAGGAGTGAAAATAATAAAATGTGTAATCTAAAACCTATTTGATTTTATAAGACTATATTTATCCTCAAATATAATATATAATTTTAATCCCATTAGACAAAGGAAAAATATTTAATCAATATTGTAATAAGAGAAACGTAATTTAGTAATGTGAATCAACCTTGTAAACATTGAAAAAAGTCAAACATCACTTGAAAAGAAAAATAAGGATTTTCAAAATGAAATAAAATTAAGATAAATAAATTTGTTAAGTTATTTAATAAATTATGAGTATTTTATTAATTTAAAACAAATATATATATATATATATATATATATATATATATATATATATTTAGGGATGACAATGGGTCGGGTCGGGAACGAATAGTGCCTACCCACAACCCGACCCGATAAAAAAAAATTCATCCGCTAATCGACCTACTACCCGCACGGATACCCGCTTAAAAAATATCCGCGGATATTTTAAAACCTGCGGATACCCGCAAATATTTAAAAAAAATATTTTTTATAAATTATTAAAATAAAATTTAAATAGAATTACAAAAAAATATATAAAATATAATATAGATTAAATTAAATATAAATTAAAATTTAATTTTTGTTTCGGTTGAATTGATTTGATGGTCGGTCGTCCTTCTTTGTCGTGTTCTCTTTTGATCTTCAATCCTTTCTGAAAATGTCATCCACTCTGATGGATGGGTTGTTGACATACAAAAGACGCTCAAGATATAAAAAGGTTTAAATTTTATTAAAATAGAAGAGGAAGATTATACCTAGACATCAATTGTATATTTATAGAGCCTATGGCAGACAAGTCCATTGATTAATAGTGCAGTATATTTTTAGGCAATCAAACCCAATAATCAATACAATACATGTTAATTATCCATAAATGACAATTAATTTCGATCGGTATACTTTATATAGTACAATTTTAATTAAATTTAACATTGTAAAATATAAATTAATGTTAATTTTAATTTAATTTAACTTAATAAAATAAAAATTAAATTTTTATTTTTATTTTTTATGGGTAGCGGATATCGGCGGGTACGGATAGTATAATACCCACACCCGACCCGTTTATAAGCGGGTATTAAAATACCCGCTATCCGCGGATTTCGGATAGTAAATATCTGCGGGTATCAACTATCCTTTGTGGATTTTATCTGCAGATATCCGCGGGCGCGAATTTTTTTGCCATCCCTATATATAGTTATCTTATCTTCGAATCTTATTTAAAAGATCAAATATTATTCATCCTATCAAAGAATTTTCTATTAAAATCAGGACGGATTCCAATATTATTTGAGAAAAAAATGTTTATTTGTCTTTATTGTATTAACAGTCAAGCATCATAATTTCAAATATTAATAAAGTAAAAAAATTGATTATAATTAATATTATGTTAATATTAAAGACATGAAAAAAATAACGTATTTCATACACAAATGATAGTAAAAATAATAATAACATTCAACACTTTTAAAAAAAATTAAATTACATATTTTTACTATTATTTTTTTAATTTACATGAGAGTGCAAGAGAGAGAGTAAAATTACAATAAATTATGTATATATAAATTATATTGTTTCTAAAATTTAATTAAAGTTTTGCAGTGGGGCTAAACTCACTTTAACCCTAACCCTAACCCACTTGAGAGGGGGTTTTGGGGATTGGGGCTTTTTTCTGGCCCCCTCCTTGAAGGGCTTTTTAAAATAGGACTTTTTTAATAATGGGTTGGAACTGGCCCTGGGGCCATGAGTTAAATTGACACCTCTATCAATGACCAAGGAGCAATGAAATTGGTTGTGGTTTGAATGAAATGGAACATTGCTTTTGATGGTTTGTGTGTTTGTGGGACACATCTTCCATATTTTGAAAAACTTATTCAAAAACACTTGTTTCAAAAAATAGTGTACTCATTCTAGAAAGATTGTTCTAAAAATATTTTTCTGAAAATCCCATTCCAAAAATCTCTTTTATAAATCAAGTTCTATAAATTCTAAAAAGTTTGTTTGGAAAATTTTCCAAAATCATTTTAAAAATTATGAGGTGTTCCACAAAATTATAGGGGTGCAAGAAGAAGTCTTCCTCAGTTACCCTTCGCATTTGCTGAAACATTTCATTTATTTCTTAAACGGTTGTTCCTTCCTCCACCCCACCCCTTCTCCCTCCACCTCCCCACAAGATAAAATTACCCTTTAATTTTTAATTATTTTATTTTTAACCTTAAATTATTTTTCACTTTCATGCAGCCCCACCCCCTCCCCCTCTTTTGAGATTCGTTTCTTCTCATCTCCGTCTCACTCTCTTATCTCTTTCGAAATCCGTTTCTTCTCATCCTAACTCTTTCTTGCTCTTCATTTGTGGTGGTGCAGTGGTGTGGTATAGTGCGGTGGTATGACTGTTCGTCGTGGTGCAGTGGTGTAGCGGTGGTGTGGCAGTGGTGTGGCGGTGGGTACATTTATTACAGATACCATCATTGACTTTTATATCAGTACAAAGGTAAAATATTTCTCTTCCCAGTTCAAAGCTAAGTTATCAATTTCCAAACCTTTCTTAACCAGAGTAGATGATCCAGTAATATCAATTAGGTGTCCAATCAAGCTATTCACAAAAGTTTCCTCTCCAACGAGTTCTTCGGACAAGCATTGAGGTAACTTGATTTGTACGAGGATGACATCAGTAAAATTTGAACACTAACAATGACTATTTGGTCTTAATGTCTGCAGAAAGACATAAAGAAGTTGTTGGATGCATGATGTGCAGTTGCCACTAAATGAATATCATCATGAATAAGAAAGATGTATTGTACATATAAGTGGAATTTCCATAGTATTTCTACTTCCATATGTACCTCTGAGTTGTTGTTCATCTTCATAAAATATTGACTAACAACCATCCAATAATTTGATTGCTTTAATTTCATAAGTAGAACTTTCAGCTTAGATGTTTCTTCTTTTTCACATCCATAATTTCGATTCCTAAGCACGACATATTACTCAATTTAGTCTTTAAATATGAAGACTATTCATTTACACTGATATTGTGGAATAAATTAATCAATAATCTCAAATTCGAAATTTTAATTGAGGACTTTATCACAAATTTAAATAAAACAGGTGCTAATCAATTTGTAAGGATTTGAAAAAAGAAATTCTTTTTATTGGCACGTGCAAAAGTTTTATTTTAGTTTTTTTAGTGTTTTTATATAAGAAGAGAGTTTAATTTTTAAATCAATATTATAAGAACAATAGCCAACAAAGTAAGATATCATGTTTATTAGTCTTAAAAGGTAGACAGAAATAAATACTTTGACCCAAAATTAAATCAAATTTTCGTATGAAAAAAATTTACAAAATCTTGTACGTATAAGTGTTGAGAATAAAAATAAAAAATTAAATAATATATAGAAAATATAAGATGCAGAAATATTAAACCTTAAATTTTATGTTAGAAAAAATGTCATATCTCTTTCATTAATCACTCATGTCTCAAAAATTAATAAAAATCCCAAAAGTAATATCAGTTCTCAGGATTCTTAAAATTCAGAGAGAGAAAAAGTTTGCAAATACGACAAAAACCCCGCAACGTGTGCAAACATTATTGGTCACATATTTCAACTCTCAACACTCAAAATCAAAGAGTTGGTGTGTTGCGCTTGATTCTTGTCGACACTTTCGTCGAGGGGAGAAGCATTGCAGAGTTTATAATCAAAGCTGTGAACTTTTGAGTACTGATAAAATAAGACAATACTGCATTAAAGGTTAATTGTGATGCACAAATCACTGAGTATGTATAAACCGAGAGGTACAACAGTCCAGTGGAGTACATCTCCTACACCAAAATATATTAAAATAATAACTTTGATGGAAGGTGAAACGGAGAACAAGGAAGAGTTGGGATGAGAAGAAACGAATCTCACCGAAAAAAGATAAGAGAGTGAGACGGAGGTGAGAAGAAACGGATCTCAAAAGAGGGGGAGGGGGGGTGGGGCTGTGTGAAAGTGAAAAATAATTTAAGGTTAAAAATAAAATGATTAAAAATTAAAGGGTAATTTTATCTTGTGGAGAGGTGGAGGGAGAAGGGGTGTGGTGGAGGGAGCAACACCCTTCTTAAACGCATTTCATTTGTTTCTTAATTAATAACAATAATAAAGCAAAATTTATCTGTTAATGACACCTTAGACTTTTATGTTGACTTTGAATTGGGTAAGTTAGAAAGATATTTCATTATTTGAAGAATTTAAAAAAAAAATTGTATTAAAATTACTTAATTGGATAAAAGAATTACAAAAAAAAATGAAATTGAATTTTTTTAAAAGGTATTTCAAATTAATAAAATAGAAGAATTTTAAATGTCCTAGAAAATATAAGAATTTTAAAATTTCATTCCTCTCACTCTACTAACGAAGGTAGAGTCAAGTCACTTAAATAAAATGTATAGTCAAGTTAACTTGAATTGAAAATCGAATCGTGTAAATCCCAGAAAAAAAATTACATGATATAAAATAGATATTAAATAGTAATATGTATTTAAGTTATTATTATTATATAAAATATTATGATAACTTGTTTAGTTAAAAGCCTTGTGTTGAAGAGTGAGGTTTTGGATTCAAGTTTTACCTGTAATGTTTTGATTTGTATTTATTTCCTTGGTTGTGTAGAAATGTAGATAATAGTATTAAATTTTATAAAATGGTTAGTAGGATAAAGAGATGTGACTCCTTAGATGATAGGAGCTTGTGATGATAGGAAAGTCATGGGGGATGAATCTAGACACTCTGAAATTGGGGTGAAACATGTCTCTTTATTAAATTAGGTTAAGACGAAAACTTTGGGAGTTGAGATAATTCATTGGATGTCTGTAGTTAAATATATATATGTCATACATGATTGTTTCATTTTATATTTGTATGATAATGTTGTTAATACAATTGTGTGCTAAGTTAGGGGTGTTGGACTTGATTGTATATTACATGTAGTAATGATATAAATTTAAGTTATGTGACTGTTTGATAATATAAAATGGAATACGTGATATTGTGAACGTAATGCTTGCATATGTGATGTGATGATGTGCATATGAAAAATGTGTGTCTTGACTAAAGGCGAGGGGACTTTGGTAGCTGACCTTGAAGGGGCTCTAGGAGCTAACCCTGAAGGAGCTTTAGGAGTTAATCCTGAGAGGGCTTTAGGAACTGGGTGTGAGAATTTTAGTTGTGGTTTTTGGGAGATTAGCAGGAAGTGGTACTAGAGGTGAACTTCACCGAGTAAGCTATCTGGGAGAGCGGTGGGAAGTATCACCTTTGTACTTCGTTTGTAAGGCTTGAGAAGGAGCAGAGGAAGTGGACTCTGTCTAAAGACTCTTGGGAGTAGGAAGGAAGAGTGGTTTTAACTTTAGAGATAAGCTAGTTTTGGATGGTAAGCTACATGATTATGTGTTATTATATGAATTAATAAAAGATTGAATGAGGTGTTATTATTTTATATCTATAAGTTTAATTATTATGTTTTCTAACTCATCCTTGCATTTTTGTGATTGTAGTTTCCACCTATGATGAAAGTATAACTTATGTTATACGTGGCATATAATATTTGAGATGATGGTTCGGCTATACAATATTGAAAAGCTTAGAAAATGTTTTAGGAATACATTTTCTTTTATTTTGAATGTATTTTAATTATTGAATTTTTTAAATGTTTTTCTATTATTTAAAATAAATTTTATTGAGGGTATAAGAATGTAATGAACGGTTAGAAACTTCAAAACATTTAAAAATACAAAGAAATCTAATGAGACAATAAAGACTTCTTCCATTTTATTGAAGTCATATTCATTTGAAATTACAGGTTTTCGCCATGGTTAAAATTTGATAACAGTGGAGACGTATGAGACAATGAATACCTCTACTAGTTTAATGAAGTCATATTCAAGTCATACAACGTCACTTCTTGATGAAGTTGTATCAACCAAATACGACTTTTTCATAAGGATATTTTCTTGAAAGTTGTTCATTTATGCAATTTCTTATACGAATTACACCATCTGGGTAAAAAAGCCTATGGTGTCACATTCTTTAAACCAACTAGCTAATCAATTTCTGCTTTTCCCTTTCCCTATTGAAAATGATCTTCTAACATTTTGAACCTTTAACCATAGATAACTCCTACAAACATATTTATATATACATACACAAACACAGATTGTGTACATTTATGTGAAGGGAGAAAATTTTGGATCATGCTCCTGTCTATGCACGACTAAAATTAAAAGCTTTTAAGGTGAAATATTCACGTAAGCAAATCAAGTGACTAAAATCTAAACTGCGATTTAGTTTTGATGATCTATAATAGAATTGATGCTTAAGTACTATTTTGGTTAATGCAATTCACATGATACATTTTTTTCATAAAAATTAAATCTATAATAAATTAAAATTATCACATGTAAAGTAGTTGTGAATAAACATTTAAACATAAATTATTACTAATTATTGATAGTTTCTTAAAATTAAATTTAAGTAAGGATAAATAGATTGAAAAGGATATGAGAGATTGTTAAAAAAAATCACAGACACTTTTTGAATTCAGATTTTAGACTCTCGTTTTACTGGACTCGTCTATTTCGATTTTGCTCCTCAAAACTTAAAAAAAAAAAATGAAGACTGAATAAGAAATAACCTATTTATCATTTCATTAATTTTCTGTCATCAAAGTAGAAAAGAAACTACAAAAATGAGCTCTATGAGATCTAATATATTCACTGTCTCGATCAAAACTTCCCTTTCACATTAATGCTCTACACTCACAACATTGATTTGAATTTCACACACAATAAATCATCAATGGCATAAGTAGAAAAAGATCAAAACCTTTCAGCCAATCTAGAAGTAACTGCTCTTAGTTTGGAATACACTTTTCCTGCTGGTGATCCAAGAATCAGGCTACAAAGAGAATCCCTGGCAATCTTTATGTTGGCAAAAGATCCCAATATGTGAATTTTAGTGTCAGCAATCACGATTCTAGTCTTTGAAGCGTTCTCAATTGCAAACTTTGTTTTACCACCTTTACCAGACAATCTCCCAATAGCTCGAGACAAGTGATCCCCTCGAAGTGTTTTAACATCCTTGATCTCAAAGGACTCAACGTAGAGCTCATCCAGACGCAGAAGAGCAATGGCATCTATGACATCAAAACCCAGCATGAAAGCATGGACAAAATCAGCACATTTTTGCAGGTTACTGATATCAGGTGTATCAGCCCTTGTCTTCAGCTCAACTCTACGAGCCTTCAGATTCATACGCACATTAATTTTCATTTGTTCATATATGGGATTATAGATATCCATCCAAGCTTTCTTGAGAGGGGTATATCGATGATGTGGAACATTCACCTTCCGGAACTGAACCTGACCATCAGACATCTCATGAGGTTTCAAAGCCTCAAACTTTGGCTTTGGCGGCAAAACTTTGCCTTCTGATTGAATTGTTTCAACTTCCATGGATGAGTGTGCCTCATTTGACTCCATTATGCAATACCTTTTCCAAAGGAATCCAAAATAAGTTAGTTTTGAAATATACACAACAACAAAAAATACATATTAAACCACTTCTGCAGTCTACACCACACTACGCTGATTCCATGAAAAATGTACAAAAATTCTTAAAGTATCTTAAATATACGATTGTTTAGTGTGCCTGATTTGACTCCATCATACAACAACTTTTCCAAAGGAAACCAAAATAAGTTGGTTTTGAAATACACACAACAAAAAAAAAAAAAAGTAGAAATTAAACCACTTCAGCAGTCTTCGCCACATATGTCAACAGCAGATAACACATGATTTGGGAACCAAATGAAAAAAAATAAAACACTTCTAAGTTAAATTAATAGTGAACCAAAAGACAAATTGTGAAGCACATTAATAGGTTATCCATGGTGCACCACCTTTATACACCAAAAGATCCATCTCATCAACAAAGTGACGTTGTGTATCCAAAATGTACCAAAATTTTTTTCATTAACCACCACCTCCTCCCCAATTTTTCAACTAATTTACCCTAGACACAAACTCTACTTCACCAGTGTAGAAAATGAAGGAAAACAAGGTACGCCCAAAATTATAAAAAAAAAGAAGAAGAAAAGTTAATGTATTCGTTTCAAAAGAATAAGGAAAAAATTATAAGCAAAAGTATTAATGAAGTTTCTGTAAAACTATGAGGGTAACTGTTAAAGATAGAGCGAAAGATTGAAAGAAAGAATACCTGAAACAAACAACAGTACCACACAGATGCTGCGGCCTAACCCTAGAATTCTCAGGATTGGATGTTTAATGTTTTCATAAGAAAAGATCTGAAGGCATTCTACACGACCCGGCTTTGAATGGTAACCCGACCCACTTTGTATAGGCCCAATATGTTTGCCATAAACCCATGGCTTTTATTTCCTGCGCACCCAACAATTTCTTACCACATCCCCTCAAATTTTCAAAATAAGTATTTCGGAAGTGATTTTCAGATTTAATATTTCAAAACATTTCTAGAAAATACTTTTAAAATAGTTTGAAATAGTATTTCTGAAACAAAATTTACGAAATAATATTTGATTGTTCTCACCTTATTGTGAGGTAAAAATAGTAAGTGTGGGGTGCAGCCTTGCCTTAATTATGATTTTGTGCGCCTCACTCCATTCTAGCACATATTAATAACAAAATTGTATTTTATGTAATGGTTTTTTTCTAGTTGGTAGATTTTAGTAAAGTGTATTAAGTTTTAGGTTACAAAAACGTTTCTAATAAAAAAAACTAACTTTAAATAAAAGGTATTTTAATAATTTTAAAATTTAATTTAAAATAAAAAATAAAAGGTAGTTGTTTGTCATGAGATTGGTTCGTATGAGTAGTTATTATCTTTTATTTTATTTTTTATTTTAAAAAACAACTACCTTTTATTTTATTTTTTAATTTAAAAAACAACTATCTTTTAAAAAATATATAATAAAAAGTAATATCTACTCATATACATGGACCAATCAGATGATAAATAACTACCTTTTATTTATTTTTTAAATTACAATTTAAAATTATTAAAATACTGTTTCTGGGTGGTTTGGGGTCCATTAAAATATTCCAAGTTGAACCAGAGATTGGACGGATGTATTCCGAAGAACTCCAGGTGCTTCAAGTAATCCAGGTGGTGTGGAAGACCGGACTGTTACCTGTTTGTTGAGGATTGGACTTGTTGGCGAAGATCGAACGAGCTCTCCTCTTCGTGTCCCAATAGTAGTGTTCATTCTCCTTCTTCGTTTTCCAAGCCAGGTGGGGAGTACCTGACAGAGACACTTTGACGTTCAAGACAGTTAAGGGATGCAAGTAATGCATAATATACCGCGTTTGCCATCTGTCCAGAAATCATACCTGAGGCTCTTATTTATACTGGGTGTAATGGGCTTTTACCTTTCATGGGTCTGATGACGGCCCAATAAACTCTTACAGAAATTAGCAAACCATGGGTTTACTAATTTATGTAAGGGATGTTTTTAGTTGGTAGGTTTTAGCAAAATGTACCAAATTTTAGGTTACAAAAAAGTCTCTAATAAAAAAACTAACTTTAAATCAGAGTATTTTAATAATTTTAAAATTTAATTTAAAATAATAAAAATAAAAGGTAGTTGTGTATAATCTGATTAATAGTTATTACCTTTTATTTTTTTTAATTTAAAAAACAACTACCTTTTAAAAAATATATAATAAAAGATAATAAATACTCACGTGGATCAATATTTTTATTTTAAATTAAATTTTAAAATTATTAAAATACCATTGGATTTAAAGTTATTTTTTTTAATAGGAACTTTTTTATAACCTAAAACTTGATATATTTTGCTAAAATGTACCAACTAAAAAAACCATTAAACTCATATATATATATATATATATATATATGATAACCTAAAAATTTTATTTTGAATTGTTTTTTATATATAACTAAAAATAATATAACTCTTTTGATATAATTATGTCATTTGTATAAGTGATATATTATATAGCATCTCTGTTGTCTTTCATAAAATGAAACTTTCACTTACAACCACTTTTTTTCAGAAAAAAAAAAAATCAACACAAAACCAAAATAAAAAACTAAATTGAAAAGGAAAAAAAAAAGTATCGACAACTTTTTAAAATTTGATTATAAATTCAATGTCAATAATTTTTATGTGTGACATTCGTCTTAAACATTGTACCACCACTCTCACATGTGTTTATTCCCGTTTTCTTGGTGCTCTTTTTATTATTTACTAGTAACGCACCTGCTTTTCGCTAGATACTTACATAAAAAAATTTATAATTTTTTTTTACTTGCGGGTACCCATTGTATATATTTTTCAACCCGTAAATATTTAAAAATATATATTTTATAAATTTTAAATAAGGTCTAAAATAATTTGCAAGTTAAAGAAAACAATTTAATATATTTGTTACATATTAAAAAGAGACATTGTAAATTTTAAGTAAGTTAAAGAGAACAAATATTGAACCACTTTTGAAAAAAAAAATATTAGAAAGCATGAAGGAAACAATCCTGAAGTCTCAATTTAGTTACAGGATTAACCCACAAAAACCTATCAATATATGAAACAGAGAGATCAAGAGTGTCTAGGAGAACGCATACAGGAACCCTAAACCCAAATTCCAAAAATAGAATGCAATCACAAAAATCTCCAAACCGCGACAACCACCAGGATCTTCTCTTTTGTGCAGAAATCCAATCTCCATCAACGAATTAAATCCAAAAAAACTCAAAATACCCATTTGAACTCTAACCCAAATTCGCGCCACCAATCAACAGGGAAGAAATCAAGAAACGAACCCCTAAAATGCGAATCAAAACATAGAAAAGAAACCCCTCAAAATTAAAGAACAGATAAAACCCTAATTTCAAATCCCAAATCGGAAGATAACCCCAAGTAGAAACCCTCAATCACGAACTCTGTTGTCGTGAAAACGTCTGAGAACAAAGATCACCACATGATGAAACGCAAGCCCGCTCTTCTCCTCCACGATGACTACCTCAAATAGTATTTCTCGCATCGTGAATACTTCGGAGTTTGGCACTAGCAGAGGTGTCACCTCTACAACACCCGTTGTCGCGAGGAGAATTTAAAAAGGACTTTGAAAAAGAAAAAGAACTTTTGTGACAATCGAGATATGTAATGGCTTATAAGTTTAAATAGGGTTTCAACTTTATGTTTTTTTTTTTTTGGAAAAAGGTATGTTTTTGTGGCCTTCTATAATATTTCGTTACAAATCTTTGAAACTCCTCTCATGCATGCATTACATTCGTTTTGGATAAGTTCTAGATAGAGTTGTGAAAACGAGTAAATCGGCTCGACCCGACCTGGCCCACCACGGGTTGGTAACTTAGTGAGTCAACCCAACCCGGTTCACTTATTAATGAGCTGAAAAAATTTGAACTCGACTCGATTCACCACGGGCTGATGGGTTAAACGTTGACTCACTGACTCAATTATAATTTTTTTTAAAATAAAAAAAATTATAATTTTTTTAATTCAAATATAAATAAATTTCACTCTAAAATGATGTTAAATTCGAAAGACAGTTCAAAATAAATAAAAAAAATATCATACAATCCAAGCGTAATCTAAAAACAAGCACAAAAGGCGAACAAATAAATTTTTAATATTGATGATTTTTGTATCACTTGTTTATTTATAATATTAAAGTCTTGAATAGATAAATCTATAATATATTTTCTCTCTTGAAACATCTTTTTTTTATCCTATCGACAATATAATAAAAAAATGGTAACAAATAATATTGAAACACAAAATAATAAATAATTAAATTAAATTAGGTGGATTGGTGAGCCAACCCGACTCACCACGGGTTCAACCTGGATGAGCTGGGTTCTAAGTGAGTCGGGTTGAAAACTAACCCGCATAAAACAATTACAATGTTTTCAAACCCAACCTTGCTCAAACCCGTGGTGGACCGAGTTGGCCCGCGAGTTACAACCCATTTTGACAACACTAGTTCTAGACGATAACATCTTGATCTATATGGATAAAATTGGTAAAATCTTCAAAGTTTCTTTTTTCAATTAGAATTTTTATTTCAAACCTTTAATGGACAACCTTTTTACCTAATTTGGGCTAATCTCGGTAAAGTAATTAAAGGTTCTTTATCCTTTTAAGGTTTATGACTAATTTGAATGGAGAGTTATGATATCTTTTTACTTTAATTGAGGTTTGATTTAGTTTAATTTTTGGTAAAACAATCACATTGGAAAAACTTATGTACTAATGCTATTTATTATTAGTAAAATGTTCAACTTAAATAGAGTTGTCAAAAGAGTTTAAAATCTGTGAGTAAACTGACTTACCACGCATTCAAGTCGAGTTAGATTAAAAAAAATGTAAATTTCAACATAGACCAAAAATGAACTCGACCCACTAAAAACACGGTTCATCCATGTTAAACCCATGATGAGTCGAGTTGGCTTACTAATCCACTCATAAATTTTAAACATTAAACTATATTAAAAAAATGAAAACCCTAAATTCTCTCCTATCTCTAAATGTATTTGGATTGTATTGTATTTTTGTGATTTTGGATTGTATTTGAAGTTTAACATCATTTTGGATTGTATTTAGATTGAACTTTATTAGATTTCAATTATAAAAAAATTGTATTTTTTGTTTTTTGATTGAAGAAAAAAGGTTGTAATTGAGTGAGCCAACCTGTTTAACCCATTAACCCATGGTGGGTCAGACTAGGTTTGAATTGTTTTTGCTCACTAATAAGTGAGCTGGGTTGGGTTGGCTCACTAAGTGAGAACTTGTGGTGGGCCAAGCGGGACTAGACCGGATGGCCCGTTTTGACAGCTCTAAACATAAATTTGTTTATTATTACACATAGTTATAAGTTGAAGGTCACATTTTAATGCAAACATTATTTTACTAATTACTTTACTTTATCTATATTTGTAGTTATCTATATCCATATGTATAAATGTGTGCATTTGATGTACATTTATGCGTTTATATCACTTTCAATTGAGTATACAACTTTCTATTCAATATGTTGCTTTTGTAGAATCAAATTCACTCCATACCAAAGTCACCCCTGAGAAAGAGAACTGGTACATCATGGTCTGGGTTAGGTTATGGTTTGTTGCAAAATTACTAAATAGAAAAATTCAATTTTAATGGAGTTGGTCCTATATAAGAGAAGTAAGTACTCTAATCCAAAGATTTTTAATGGAGTTGATTAGTATACTATAATTAAGGCTTAAAGATTGCCTTTCATAAGAGCAAATAAAAAAATTAATTTGTTCTTATATTATTAATGGTTTACAAGAAACAATTAACATAACAGAAACCAATCCTTCGAAAATTTGTAATTTTACATGCTTCATTTACAAGTGGTATAAGGTAGATGTTCAATCATTGCGAAGATGTTATGGTTGTTTGTACGATATTTAGTTATCTAGATTTGCTTGTAACTATTACATGTAATGTTAATTGGTCTAAAATTTATGATTTCGTTATGTCAAAAGGATTAATAACTTTATATAGGTTGGGTATTGTTTGTAAAGTATATGAAATGAAGTTAGATCATGTCCTTCAATTTGTCTTCATCCGGTCGATCTTCTTCCATGGTGGAATCAGTATCATTTTCAGTTTGCGAGTTAGTCGGAAAGTACATTTCTTCGCCGTGCCATATCCATGTTGTATAACATCTTAGGAAACCATCACAAATAAGATGTTCTCTAATTTGGGTTGCATTCAACTTTCTCCCATTCAAACAGTTCACACAAGGACATCTAAACTTCACTTCATCATCACTTCTCCCCTCATTACGTTGTGCAAATTGTATAAATTCCTCTACACCTCTCTCGTACTCAGCACTAATACGTGGTAAATTAATCCAATTTCGATCCATTCCTAAATTTTACAAAATTAAAATTATACAATATTCTATATAAGATTATCAATTCAATCATACAATCAATTCAGTCATACAATCATACAATTAATAATCATTGAAATGATCAATTCAAACATTCTATCATAAATAATTACATATGAGAATTATCACAGTTTGTCCATAGGAATCATTCAATCACATAATTTTGATTTTATAAGAAATCTACTAAAAAAAGTTCATAGCATATTAATAAATTAAATAAATTTGCTGATAAAAAAAATTAAATACATTTTATCTACCTCTATTCCAATCCTTTCCCATACAAGCTAACATACTTTGTCTCTTATTGAACCACCAAAACCACAACAAATTTGACAAAAACCATCAAAGCCACAACAACATATTCAAACCTAGCATTTCAATATAGCACAAAAATTTCATCAGAAAAGAAAATGGAACGTACCCGGGGCAGCAGAGATGGCGTGACGGAGAGGATGGCTCAGCGGCAGAGGCTTGCGCGACGGCAGAGGGTGCGACGGCAGAGGGCGCGACGGACGACCGGAATGGCGCGACGGCAAAGACGGTTCGACGGAGATGGCGCGACAGCAGCAGCGTTATCGCGTGGAGGCAGAGGCGGAGAAAAGCTCGTGGAGAAGAAGAAACTGTTCTGTTTTTTGTATTTTTTAAAGAGAATATGTCGCGGTTCATCATATAACCGCGACCTATACTCCTTAAAAAAATAATAAAAAGGACATTTTTGAAATTCTTTTTGAACTATATGCCGCGGTTCAGCGGGAAACCGTGGTATATACCTTTAAATGTTTCAAATTTATTTCAAATTTATTCAGATAAGGTAATATGTCGCGGTTGCTCTGAGAACCGCGACCTATACCCTAACGTTCTGAATACCCAACTGTCTCCCCAACTGCCTTTTGGGGAATTTCAGTAGGTGACAGGGGCTATATGCCGCGGGTGCCCATAGCAACCGCGGCATATACCCCTGCCACCTACTGACGATAAAATAAATAGATACTATGATTGTAGATATTTAACACTGTACGAGGTTGTTTGACAAATTTTTGGTTTTGATATTCACACATATGACTAAGTGTTTAAAGACTAATATTTCATCTCCTACACTAACAATCAATGTCGTTTAAAAGTGATGAAAATTGTCATATGGAACAAGAACCAACATGTGAATACAATGTTTTTAACTTGGTTTGAGACTAATAAAATTGATAATGAAGAGAAGAACTTGACCTATGCTAAATTTTCAAGCAAGTTCGGTTAGATGGCTCAACAAAAGGAATGAAAAAAAAATTAAGGTTATAATATTAGTAAGCTTACATATATTCGTGTAAGATCACGTGAATTTTATTATGAGGATATATTGATAAAGAAAAAAAATTGTATTTATCAGGATAACATAACAATAATTAACAAATAAATTTTCCAAGCATACTATTGATATGCTTTAGGATTATTCGCAAATGATGATGAATTCCTTAATGAAATCAAATAGGCTAGCAAACTTGTTTTGGGAAACCCTACAAAAAAATAGGTATTATTGACGGTCAAAATTCGTTGAAAATGTCAAAAATTTGTCAGTAAGAAATTTTTTCTAATGAGCCAAAACTTATCGATAAAAGTGCATTCGGTAATACTAACTAACAGAATTTTATATTCACTGATAATTACTGAAGGACAAACTCGTTGTTAATTACTGATGTCATTCGATAATTACTGAAGGATATATTTATCGATAAAATGACATAACATTATCAATGAATAATTCTATCGGTAAATGTAATGCATGTTATATTACAGTGAGTTATATTGTCTACACTCAAACAAACTTGTTAATAATTCAATATTATACATCTCATATAAACAAGCAATAAAATGACAATTATATATACATATTGTTAGATATATTATATTAATAGATATCTTTGATAAATATTTTATCTTTATTTTTTATCTTTAGTTAGTTTGTTATTATTATTTTTTTTTATTTTGGACTTAGCTCATATCTTTTCTATTATAAATAGAATATCATATATATATATATATATATATATATATATATATATATATATAAAATAAAGAAATATTAATTTCATACATATTTTTCATTCTATTGAATACATATTTACTAATATTTTAATTGAATATTATAAGTATTTTAAATATTAAAAACTTATAAATTTATATTGTGTTCACTTAATAGTCTCGCATTGATTAGGAGTTGAAAACAAAAACAATTTAAATGCTCTTTTCTCCTCCAATCATACTAGTGCCTTTTTAAAAACAAAACAATTATATGAGTTTCGAGTTCCGAAAGAGACCAACCTCAAATATAATGATTTACTTTAACCATACTATCTTAACAAACTTGTGTTTAGAACATTGACACTGTCTATGAGAACAAAAACAAAGTTTCAAAGATGAATTATGATTTCTTAGATCAATGGAAAAATGATTCCGGAGTCAATTGGACTTGAGGTTGAAACATATTATATTTTAATTTTTAGGCTTACAAAATTATGATATTATATTTTCAATATTATTTTATATATTAATTATATATTAATTTTAATATTATTTTTACTTCTATTTAACTTTTAAACCTTATATTAAAAAGTTCTTCTACTAGAAACTATTCCATGATTAAAAGTATTATTAAGAAAAAGAAGATACCTTGCTTGAACTAGAGACCAAACTTAAGATTTAAATCGATGATTTCAAAGGAATGAACAATAAGTTGAAGGGGAAATTTTAATAACACGTTTTTATTCGTATTTGAAATAAATAAATTTATTCTTACTTATTTAACAATGATTTTGTTAAGTGATGGGAGAAATATGAGAATGGAACAGAAAAATGTTTTTTTAAAAGATGAACAACATAACAAATGGATAAAAAATAATTATAATCATTTTTAAAAATATTATTTCAAAGTACACTTCTCTTCTAATGCTTACATTATATTAATTTAATTTGGTGAAAAGTACAAGTGAATTGCTTGAATTATAATTTTAAATTCTTTTCGCAAAAATTTACATTTGATTAAAATATTTTTTAAAATATACTTAAAACATATATTTACTTTATGAATGTGTTCCTTGATTTGAAAAAAAATCAAATTTGGAAGATATTTATTGTTAGAGATATCCAACTTTAACTTAAGAAAAACGCTATTCCTCCACGATAAAAACACATTCTCAAATAGACTTAAACAAATTATTAAGTACACTTTTTAAAAATATAATTAATTATAAATAAAAATACGATTTTTTCATAATATTAATTTTTTATTATTATTGAAGCATATGCATTTTATAAAATTGATATACAAACCATAAAAAAATGTTGCAGGGACCATAGAAAGAATTGTCAAAGTTTGGAAAAGATTTCTATAAAATTTATTACTGGAAACGTCTTATTTGAAATTTCTTTAATTAAAAAAAAGTATATAAAAGGATTGATTTAAAGTAAAATATGAATTCTCAAATAAAGCTAAATAAGATTTATTTAGAGAATAAGCAAATAAAAAAAAAATATAAAACATGTACCTAAAAATTGATTTTTTTTAAGTAAAAGTACAAGTTTCATGAGTTTGTTTTTTTTTCCAATTCTTTACTATTTAAATAAAACTGGGGTATGCTTATTAAAATTGTCAAAGTGGTTTGTTAAAGCATTTTATGTTGTTACTGCAGTACATTTTTTTTAATATTTATTACTTCTAATAAAATTTAGCTAAATAATAAAAAAATATATTAAAAATTATGTTAAACCTAAACCCAGAGAGTATAGCGTTTATTGTGGGGGAAGTTGTGAAGAAAGAAAAAGCACAGGAAGCGTGAAGGAAGGGAAGCAGAATCAGCGATGGCGAGAAACTGGTTGTTTCGATCTTTGGCTCTTCGACATGCGATAAAGAATAGTGGTCGGCCGATCTTCTTCAACGCTCACCACCGCTTTCTCTCACTCCCACCCAAACCATCTCTCTTTGCCACCGCAATTGCTTCCTCTCAACTCTCTCTCCTCCCATCCTTCCACCACTCCCGCTCCCTCTCCTCCGCCGCAGGTCTCTCTCTCTCTCTCTCTCTCACACACACACACACACACCTTCTGCATTGCTTGATTTTTATATGCGAACGAAAGGACTCGCGTTATTTTACTTGCTGCGCTGTGTGCATTCTTTACCTTTGCATTAACCTCTATTCCTGAATTCGCTTCCTACCGATACTATTTCCACTTGATGAAAACGACTTTATATTTTTAATTGTTTTAAGTTTATTTTACTGCGTCGGAATAACTAAGTCTATTGGTGAATTATTTTCAGGTTCTTCTGATGTTGTACTTGTTAATTCAGAGGAAGAGTTCAACAACATCCTTACCAAAGTCAAAGGTATGTGTATGTTTTGTTGCTATTTTCTTATTGAAGTTTGTTATTCCATGAATTTGCAAATAGGTTTTTGTACAGGTCTGAAAATATACTTTATTCTTCTTCTGTTTTGTTATTCTTTTATATGTGGATGAATCTATAGAGAGCTAAATTTTTCTACCTGGTGAAATTCTGTTCAATAGATAACTCGTTGCACGCCGTCTTCTATTTCACCGCGGTTTGGTGTGGACCTTGTAAGTTGCGGTGACCCTTTCTTATGTTGACTTAGATATTTCCAATGAATTGTAATTGTTTTACTGTGCTGTTTATTCTTGGTGATGCATGTGTGTGACCATTACAAAAGAACAATGAGGATGCGATCACATAATTTGAGAGTATTTGGTGTATGTATGATACCAAACAATAAATTATGCTCCCAGTGAATGTGAGATCGCCAACTCTTTCAGAAACGCTAAAGAGAATATGTTTTGTGATGTACTCTAAACTTACAAACCAGTTTTTTGCGCTTGTTTGAGTTGAGTAATTCATCTTTTGGCGGATAGAAAAAATTATGTGGAATGTGCATGCCATAAATTATTGATTTTCCACAAAGAGGTGGTGTTTATGATTTTGTTGTTTGTATATGTTTTTCTTGATGTCTGTATTCTATAGAAAAATTCTCACTGTTTTCGAGGTGTATACTTCTGTTTAGGCAGGTTTATTTCTCCTATAGTTGGGGAGCTCAGTAAGAAGTATCCTCATGTGACAACATATAAGATTGACATCGATCAGGTATGGAGTATATTAATTGTGTGATCTGTGGTTTTGAATCATGAGCCAACTACAATTTATTTAATAGATTTCAGAATGCCACTTTTTTTCCTTTTTTCTTATCTTAGATTGAATTTTCAATAAGATGTATCGCACAGTTGAAAATAGCTTAAAATTCATATTCTGCATGAGTCTAATTATATTTTGCAAGTTGAGGATTACTTTCTTTTATATATTTTATTTTGACACTATTTATAGTCAGTATGAGACTTGGGTTTGGGCATTTGGTGGTTTCTCCCTTTTTCATTACTTTTTTGCATGTTAAACTTAAAAGTATGTTTTGCACAATTTTAATGATTTATGGCATCAAGAAGTTTCCATGTATCAAGGTGCTTAAACATTCACTTTCACTTCTCCCAGGAAGCAATTCAAGGCACATTGGGCAAATTGCAGATTACATCTGTGGTAATTTGTTTGACATTGTGTTAGAAATTTGTGTTGATATACTGCTTGTGGTGATAAAACCTTTTTTTTGCACATGTATACAATAAAATCTGGTTGTAGATTGTGAATCATATCAGGCATTCATCAACAATTTGAAACTTCTCCCTCTGTTTATTCATCTGTTTTTATTAATGCATGCCTCTTTTTGTTCGTTTCTCTCTTTCTATTATTGCTTTGATAATTTTTAATGTATTTGGTAAACATCTTTGTCAGTGGATTATTATTTCATTAACGAAGTGGTGAAACCCTAATGGGAGGGGTGAATTGAACTATCACCATTTTTCAAAATAGGATAACAAATTATTATTGAATTGATTGATCAAGATCACAGCATATCAATTTAAAGCAAGATTGAAGATACAAGATATACGAGAAGTATAATATGCTGTATAACAAGTAAAGAAAAGAGAGAGGAGAGAGACTCCAGATTTGTGGTGGTTTACTCTATCACAAGAGCTACGTCTAGTTACCTAATCACCCTGATTAGACCAATCTACTATATTTTCAAGTTTCACAAGAACCTCTTAAGAAAACTAGAAAATACAATACACACGCAACTAGATCTTGAACTATACAAGATCTCTAGCGACACTTATGAAACCCTATCACAAACAACACACTTGGCAGCCCTAGTTAAGATGAATATACCATAGAAATTACAGAAAAGGAGCAAGATCACTTGGACAAAGATACAACACAATAGAGAAGAAAAGATATAAAGGTTATTACAATGTGAACTTCTTAAACCAAGGCTTTGAACCAAAGATTAAAGCAAGAAGGCTCCAAGAAGTGTTTTTAATCTCAGGTTAGAGTCTCTCTTAGTAGGCAAAGTGTTTTAGTTTCAAAAATAATGGTTTTAATTTCATATCATATATGGTTTTGAAATTAGAGAGATATAAAGATTATGGTCGTTGATAGTTTTAATCATTAAAACCGAGCTTACTAAGCTCTCGTGGTTTTAATTGGTTAGAACAATATTCTAATATGTTAAAATCAGTTTTAAGTGGGTTGGATTAATTAAAGCAGAACAATAAAAGCAAGACTTGATATAAGTGATTTTAATCTATGTAAACTCGTTTTAATAGATTAAAACAGCCAAATTGTCAGTTTTGGATTTTAAGTGATTATAATTGATTAAACCCTTATTTGAAGCGATTCAAATGTTCTTTCTTGCTTTCCAACAAATCTAAGAACATTTTAACGGATTAAAACAAATTTTAATCTATTAAAATAAAACTAAAAACCACAAAGGGCACCAAAACACTTTCAAAGGCTTTCCAACTTAACAAATGATTAAGTTAAAGGAAGCACTTATGACACGATCAAATCCACAAATTACAACCTAAACCCCCAGATCAAACACAAGATCAACATCTTCAAAGCTAATGTGATCATCAACATAGCATATTGTGGTTAGAAGGATCAAATTTTCAAGCTTGTAATCACCAAATCTTTAAAATTCAAGCTTTAATATAAAAAATATTCCATGCTTATTCTAGTTCAGCAGTGTAAGTAGTTGTGTGCTTTCAAACCCGTTCAACCGAATTACAATTTTACAGTTTTGGTTGGGTTAGTTTTTTGTTAGTGCTTCCAATTAACATTGGGTTAGGGAGTTTTAAACCCGATGAACCCAACCTACCACAACTTTTTAATAAAAATACTAATTGTCTAATAA
The DNA here is from genome assembly GCA_027742785.1 of Vigna reflexopilosa. Taxonomy (NCBI): domain Eukaryota; kingdom Viridiplantae; phylum Streptophyta; class Magnoliopsida; order Fabales; family Fabaceae; genus Vigna; species Vigna reflexopilosa. The sequence goes on from CM050911.1 coordinate 18,686,145, forward strand.
ATCTACTGTGTAAAAGCAGTTTTATGTTTTATTATATGAATATTGTTGTACGAATACTAGGGATAAATATTTAATCTCGCATATGCTATAACAAATAGATATCAATGTCATAGTACAATATTATCTATAATTTCTTGTCTTGGGACCCCATTCACTGAGTTGCAAAACATATCTATGAATATTATTTTATGATTGCTATTTTGACTTTCCAGTAATTTTAGAATTACTGGTTGTGTATATCTTATAAGTATCATCCTTAGATTTTAAGTATTAAGAAATATTAAAATTATTTATTGAGGTATTTTTCTTTAAGGGGTGATAAGGTTTTCTAGTTACTTAATCTGATAACCCATCTATACCTAAACCAATTATGGTTGGGATGGATTGAGTTAGGTTGAAAATTAGATTAAATTCAATGCAAACTTAGGCCACTTGTATATCTCTATTCTAAGACCTAGCTGTAATTTGTATACATGCTCAGTTAGGTAAGCTATGCCATCATTGTCAATTGACTTAAATATGCCTTATCAATTTAAATTTCCACTGATATATCTGTCATTGAACAAGTGTGCTACAGTAGCGTTGTTTTTAACATCAATATGTAATTGTGAAGTCACTGAAGATTTTGGCAATTTCAGACTGTAAATCTCAGCGTGGCTTTTGTTAACATGAAATTCTTTACTTGTACTCTAAGATTTAGCTCTTCCCTTGCTTATGAAATTCTTCTATTTAGCTCTTCAGATTTTTACATGTACATAAATTGACACGCCATTTCTCAATTTTTTAATATTCAGTGGAGACAGTAGAAAATGCTTTATCTCTGTCCTTGCAATCTTAAACGCTTCACTGTAATATCCCTCCTCCTAAAGGTTATAACTTATAGCAATGTTTTTACCTTCTGCAGCCTACTCTTCATTTCTTTCAGAATGGGAAAATGGCCGATGTTCTTGTAGGTGCTGATGTTGCACGATTGACCAATATCACAGAGAAACTCTTCAAGTAATCCTTCGGAGTTTTACTTTATGTTATGCTTTGTGAATATGAGCATGCACTGGGAGGCTGTTATCTCCCTCTGTCCACTAGGATTTTTAAGTAACATTGGCTTTTCAAGTTGTAATGCTCTGTTCTGAATGTGATTATTGATCTGTTGTATAATGTTACATGTATTTTTTTTTTCCTTTTGTAATTATGCATTTAGGTATGGACAGATAACACATATTCGAACCTACTCCTTACATACATATATGCATGAGAAAAACATTCTTGTTTATGTATTTTCACCCACTTGATAACTCATTTCCTGGGTTATCCCCTTTCCACCCTAACGAGAAACATTCTGGTTGAATAAATTGAGATGTTTCTGTTTCGTCACAGGAAGAACTGACTTTGATTGAGGTGAGAATGTTGCTTAATGGACGATGGAGTACAGAATGATTAATTGTAGCTGCTTAGAAGACCAAGGCACCCCCTCCTTATTGTCTGGTTGGCATAGTATTGGAAGTGTAACCTACCTTCATCATTTGATTGTATTTTTAAAATTTCCATCTCAGAAAAGAGAGAATGTTGAGAATATTGAGTAGTTGGAGATTCTTAAAAAATGTCATTCTATATTAAACTCAATTGTTGTATCGTAAGAGTCGTAGTTCGCATGTTGTTTCATGGTTTCTGAGTGCTCTTTTCAGAAGTGATAATTTTAGATCATGCTTTGTTCTTTCCGATCAACGTAGTACGACTTTTGTGAAGTACAACGAGTTTCACCTCAGGCGGCTTCAGATTGTCAAAGTCATCAAGCCTTAATGTCTTGTCTCTTCCAAATACTCTAACGTTCTAGACTATTCCGTCCAAGGCCTATTTGGGTTAAAAGCTTACGTACACTTTACAGACCAAGTTTCTTTAGACTTCCACACCTCAGTGTTCATTCAATTAAACAAAAACTTCAAATTGTATGGAAGATTATTATATGGACAATGATACTTATATATGTAATTTCTCAACTGCATAATAGGTACATGAAATTAATATTAGCGAGAGAAATAAACAGAATAAAAGAATGATTCCAACGGAGATAACTTCGTTTTAGTCTAAAAATAACTTGACATTTACACTGGATAAAAGTAAGAATTTAATTGATATATACTTGAAATGGGTTATATAAATTTTAATAACAATGATAATACTAACATTACTTTTTAACAACTTTATGGTATAACTAGAAATTGTACATTTCATTGTAGGCTTCCATAAACAATGTAGGCACGCTTCATCACAAGCACAACACCGCGTTAGGGTGTACTGTTTCTTTGCTTCAGACTCTACTTTCAAATTGACCACCTGGGAAACAGATTAACCAAAACCCTATATTCAACCACTCATCGACCCCTGAAAATCCTGCGTGTTTAGTGGTACGTCCCACAGAAATGCGTTTTCTTCAAATGTAATGCGTTTTCTACCGCGATGGGTGTTGCCCGACGGGTTCACCTTTTCTGCTGTTTGCTATCTTGTTCCGTTGATACATGCATGAGATGGTGCATGCCAGTGTCGTCGAGACAGGTTTCTTTCTTATATGCATACAATTTTCATCATATGCAAAGTTGCAAGTGTCATAACATAGAAGGACTACTGGAATATGTATATTGCACGATTTTTCTCTTTAACATGATAGAAAGAGGGGTTGCAATTGATCATTTTATCTGAGTGTCAGAAAGGCAGTTGTTCAGTTAGAGACATTAACAAGCGTCAGCAAGTTCACAAATATGATTCCAAATGGGGATTGGATTCCAGTGCTTTGTTGAATTCTTGGGACTGAGTTGGCCGTTTGGCCAAAGAGTGGGGAACTTGTGACCATTATTATGCCCCACTAGTGCCAAACTACACGATTCATATTTATTCACGAATTCTACATCAATAATGCCCACAGAAACGTAAAACCTCCACCATTGTTAATTCGGTTTTCATATTCGAACATGATAAATCCAATATGTAATTCGGTTTGCAATCACACCTATAACACGGTCTTTAATTCCGTGAAAATTGTGCTGAATCGAGTAAACTAAAACCATAAGACCACAATCACAATCAAAACGCAGCACTTATAAAACAAAAACATAAAATTTCCAATTCAAAGAAGACGTCTATCAAAATTCCTTTCTATAAAAAAACCAAATTGCAGATCAGAAATTGATTAAAAAAACCCAAAATATTAATATAAAAAGGTGCGACGAATGTAAAAGAAGATAACAAAACTATCTCATAAGATCTTCGAATACATTGGAAAAAGTAAGATCGGAAAAGGCTTAAGAAAAATGTGGAGGTGATCAGAATCTGAGTTTGGTAAAGAACCACCTGTTCTTGCCGGTCTTGAACCTTTCCTCTAAGCGCTTCTTGGTCTCCTTGAGAGCGGTGACCTTCTTGTCCTTGGAGGAGAGGACGTCGGGATTGACGGCGTCCTTTAGATCCACGTCGAGCGTGTAGCGCGTGGGCATGAGATGCTGATAGTTCACCAGCTTCACAAAGGCCTTCACCCTCGATTTCTTCGCCGTCTTCTTGGCGGAGTCCTTCTTGATGACCTTGCTAGGGTACTTCTTGATTCCAGCTACCAGACAGTGGCCGTAGGGGCGATCCCTGGTTCCGTCGTCGAAGGTCCTGACGATCACCGCCTTCCGCCCCGCATAACGTCCCTGCAAAACGATCACCGCCTTGTTTGGCCTCAGGAACTTCACCATCTTCCTGCGCTCTAGGGTTCCGCTTTCCTCTCCGCTGCAATTCCTCTGCACAGGTGCACTTCCAAACCCTAAGTTCAACTTTTATATCCAAATGCCAAAACCCTTTTCCGTCTTCTGGGTTTAGGCCTATTATAATTGGGCCCGTTTGCGTACTTCCCGGATAATGGGCCTTTTATCTAGAGATGTTTTTACTTGGTTTAGTTCAGATGATTATTTTTTATTTTTTATTAAAAGGTTATTGAAACTAAATAATATAACGTAAATATTATTTATTATTTAATTTAAGGGGTACCTATGTTTTGGACGCCGAGTTAAAATTCGTTTATGTTTCAACATATAAATTTATTTTCAAAAATTTTGAAAATAAATTAATGTAATTTTTTAATTAACTTTTTTAATATGTAATATTCATTTTTAAGATGATATTTGTGTTATTTACATTATTTATACATAGATGTTAATTTGATTTAAGAAACTAAAAAAATATGTTTGAAAAATTATAATTATCCATTTTAAAATTTGTGGACTGAAATGTCTCAAAATTTAAGAACAAATTTTAAATTCGATTAAAGCTTAAAAGCTTAAAAATATATCTAATATTTAATTTTAATATCAAATCCAAACCAAAACAATTTTAATTTAATTTTCATATCTAAATTTATATATATATATATATATATATATATATATATATATATATATATATATATATATATATATTATAATCTTACCATATGTCATTCTTGTTTTCAATAATTTATTTTTTCTATAACCCGAAATTATTCATAATTGTTATTTTTTACTTTGATTTGTTATTAATCATAACTATCATTTTTTATATCTGTTGTATGAGAGAAATACTTTCGTTTTGAAAGTGAAAAGTGTATAAATTTATATTTAGGCTAAAAAGTTATGTTACAAATAATAAAAAAATTAATGTGAAAATATAAAAATAGGTGCTGATAGTAGAAATGTGCATAAACAAAATATAATATGAATATGATACTAGATTAGGATTTAACCTAATAAATAAATAAAAAATGTTGTTAGCAAAAAAATTATAATTAGTGGTGATGAGAATTCACTTCTGTCCGATACTAATCATCACTATAACTTGTTGGGTGAAATAATTAGCCATGTTTCTATTTATTTAATTTGAATTGCTCACATACTAACTAATTACATTAATTAAAGGAAAATGGAAGTTTTATTTTATATAGGATTTCTGAGGTAAGGAACCTCTAGTTTTTCAACACAATAATGAATATGCGAAAAGAATAATGAAAAACACGTATTCACAATTCCACGTGTCTATGAGAATGATCTGATTTTAGTTTTCAAAAATTTTTAACTACCAAAAGAATTCAGCCGTTTAGACTTCACAATTTACTGAAATTCGCTGCATCATAACGTAAAATAAAAAATAAAACATAAACATATATAAAAGACAATTGTTAAATTTTTTCTATTGAAATTTAACTATTTTATTAATTAAAATAATTATTTTATCATTTTATTCTTCTAATAAAATGGCATCGAGAGTGTCATTTGTTTGTATATGTGACAAAATGATCGAATCTAAAATTCATTTTGACATGACTCATTATTGATTAGTTAAAAAATGAGTTGAGTCGAGATGATTTATCAAACAAAAATTGGTCACTAATGATAATTTATCCTGCACATGTCATGTTGACGGGTTGGGCTAACCTTATTTTTTTTATTTCTTTTATTCTTTTAAAAAAATATGTTTAACTTATTTTCATTTTTTTTTAATTTTTTTATTTTTAAAATTGGTTTATATATCCATATAAATGAATATTAAAAGAATATTTAATCATATAAAATATTTTCTAAACTTTTAATTGATTAGTTAATATTTTTAGTCAAATAAATTAAAATAATTATTGTATTTTCATGTTAAATTTTTATAACTAATAATTGGAACTTAATTTGTAAGGGTTAATAATTTAAATTACAATACTATTATATATTTAGAGTTTTGAAAAATATAACATAGAAAAATATCCGATGGATTCATTTCCATTCTAGCTCAATGATTTGACTTTGAGTGCAAAGCGAAGACAGAGAGTGGCATTTAAAGTTGCGTAATTATTGAGATGGAAAAATTCCACATGGTATTTCTCTGATAAAATCAAAAGGAGGTGAAAACAAACTAGAATGCAGAAGCAATTTTGTGTAATGCTACTAAGGAAGCATAATCACCTTCTTTGCTCAGTAATGCTTCGTGTGTTTCCTTCTCTGCTATCACACCATTTTTTTACTAGTGCAATTAAATGAATAACAACGTCCTTTATCGTATTATGTATTAAGTATGAATTTCTTACAATGAAGTATGCAAACACTAAGACCGTGTTATCGGAATAGAGAAACAAATGAAAAAAGCAATAACACACACTAAAGAAATCCCATAGAGGGTCAGAGGAAGAGGAAGACAGATCATAAGTTCCACACCCTCATTTCTTTTTTGTTTTTCCTTTTATATTTACTTTAACCCCTAAGCACAGAGTTAGTTACTCTTTTCCTCTCACTTTTGCGATTCACCATGATTTCAACATTACCATCCACGTGTCCCACCCTGGTAACGATAATCCCATGCATTTCATTTGCCAGTGGATAGTCTATGAGCCACTACTATTGTGGTTCGATTCACCATAACACGCTCTAGTGCATCTTGAACCACTTTTTCAGATTCTGCATCAAATGAACTAGTGGCCTCATCTAGTAGTATTGTATTCTTCACTATTGCTCATGCAATTGTGATCTTTTGTTTTTGTTAGAAGTAGACTTTAAACCTAACTCAATCCCACAAAATTGACTTGTATGATAAGGTTTGCATTCCATTTATATATTATAAATTAGACTTGAGTTAGACTTAAGTCCACTTCTAACCGTTTCTACCTTCATTGTGTCATAATCTTGCACATACAAATATTGCTCAGACTAATGCATACATTGTTCATAACATCGTACGTGTGTCTTAAAAACTAGTACAAATTCTGATTTTTGTGCATATGGTTGCAATAGTATTTAAGAGACGTGAGGTTATAGGACACCGTACATTACATTTTATACACATTTACTTAGATTTTAGTTATGGTATATAAATATAGTCCATATGACATATAAGATAAATGCATTAATAAAACATCACAAGGCAAACCGTGATTTCTATAGGAAATAATGGTTAACAAAAAACAAATGGCAAAAGGATTATTGACAAATGGATCAACATTCTCATATAAGAGTTAATGTATTTGCTCATATGTGACAGTTTTTTATAGTTTCCAAGTTTAACATAAAAGAAGACCTCTAAGAGTAACATCTTTGGAATCTGTTGTATTTGTTTTTAACTACAATGTCGTGCCTAATCAATATAACCTTTTTCTCTACATTTGAAAAAGTTTCACAACAAAATAATCATAATATTTCTTTCAGCATTGATTAAAAGTAATATATTCATAATATTTCAAGAACTAGATGAAATTTTAATCCTAATCACAATTGAGGTAGGCGTACAGATTGATGTTACCAAATTATTCCAGAAAAATAACTTCACAAAAATAACAAAAACAATAAAACTAAAAAGCTATCTCACATGAATCAGGTAAAAATCATTTTCCAAAGAGATTAATCTTTAAAATTCCAATGAGCAACAATTAGGTAAAAACTCATTACTTTTTTATTATCATCATGGGTGAACCAGAGACAATATTAATAATTTAAAAATCTCAACAGTAGAAGAAAGTCTAAAAGGATCAAGATGTGTTGAACGAAAAAGAAAAAAGATCTGTAGGTATGTAAAAGTACGATCAACAACTCCAATGTCAATTATAAAATCTCAAATATACCTTTAACACATATAATTTGTGATGCTACATAATTTTTAAGCCACATTGATATGAGATAAGCTTCAATTTGTATTTTAAAAAATATTAAGTAGAAAAATATATTAATAATATTTTTTTAACACACTTTTTTCTAATCCATTTCTATTATTACTTTAATTTACTGAATGTTATAAACTTTTTAATATCAAGTTAATATATTTAATTATATACAAAAATCTTAATTAGGTAAAAAAATAAAAAGTAGAATGAACCTAAGACAAAAATACATGTAGACTCAATATTAATGTCATCAATGGACAATTGCGTTGTATATAATACTTGTTGATTGCTAGGACTAAAGAGCTTTGAGTTTAGGATAGCAATTTAGATGATTGGGATATTTTGAGAGAGATACTGAGTTTTATGAAGTGACATGATAGTTGACTTTATATTTAAATTTCATTATTTCATTATTTATTTTATAATTTGGTATGTAGTCAATAAAATTTAGGCACACGTTTATGTAAAATTTGATTGTTACTAATACTATTTCCCCTTGTAGGAGATAGTAACAACTAATAGTAATTATTCTTTGACAATATTTTGTCATTCTTTTATGTCTATTGTATAAAAAAAATTAAAAAATTGAAAATTAAAATTATATTAGACGCTAAAGTCTTTTATTATTTTTTATTATTGTATTTCCTATATTACTAAATTTAATAATTAATATAATTTTAATGTGTAGTGTTATGATTTATTTAATAGGCTTAGAAAAGAGAAGAAAGAGATTGTGGGTTAAATTTTTTTCATTAAAAAAAATTAATAATTAACATTGTCCATCTAAAAAATTATAATTTTGATGTGCATTAATTTTTTTGTAAGTAATTGAACATATTTTCAATAAAATTTCTAATTGTTTATTTTCTATATTTATAAGATTTTATTTGAAAATATCTATTTGGGAATTATGTGTGTAGAGTATTTGTTATGCACGTTGTGAATGAATACATCCCATTTTTTCTTAAAGAAACAAGTTTTTTTATGGCGTTCAAAATTAATTGTATCATCCAAATTATTTTATATGACAAATGTGAACATAATAATCATAAAAGTAATACATTTTATGATAGTTAAAAAGTCCACATGTCATAAAAAGGGAATTTCTATTATTGGTATAATTTTAATCATCGTAAAAAATTGGAAAAAAATGTATGATACATTTGAATGCTTTTTCTATAAATAGCTTTTTAGAAATATTTGAAGATTTCAAAATTAACAAAAAAACTCTACAGGATATAAAAGTTAAAAAATTAAAAAAGAATAAAACAAATAAATTTAGAGGGAGAGTTAAAAATTAGAAGGTGTTTTGTGCTTCTTTTTAGAATGAAGGAGATGCTTTATTTATAGAGTTAGAGGAGAAAACAAAATGTAACATAGATTAAACGTTACATTGTCCTTATGAATGTTAATGAGAATAAAATTATACATTTATTAATGTTAATGAGAAAATAAAAACTGTTGGTCAACATTTAAAAACTAAGGTTTCTTTTGCAATAAATTTTTATTTTACAACATAATATACATCAAGAATCATATTATTCAACATTTCTATACATACCAAGACTTAGATGAAGCAGGGAATGATGAGATGAATGAGCACAAAGAGAATTACAAAATACATGAAGATTCAAAGACAAATGACAGTGAGATTATAGACTCATTCAAATTTGTTTCATGAAATTAGGTTGTGTAATTAACCATTATAATATCTTTTACAAAGTGAAGTGTACCATGTGAGCTTTATTTGTTGTATAGAGTTGTTCTTGTTAAATCAACTGATGATTCTCAATCTCAGAAAGAAGATTGACAATGATACATGTAGAGTTTGATACTCATAATTTAGAAAGAAGTATACATGTTCTAGTTAAGAAATTTAATTATTAAAATATCTTAAAAAAGTTGCTTAAAAAACATGATGTAACTTAGTGTAAAATGAACCAATATAAATTTGTATATACAATTTCTTTCTTATACTCTAGCTTTGATTATTTTACAATTGTATAAATTATACAAAATGTCTATCAACTCTATTCATCTCCTTCAAGAATACCTTGCACCAATAAGTTTGATAGTAATTAATTGTTCCTTCCATTCTTTTTATTTATTTGTGTTTCTATTTCTATATTTGAAATTGGATCCTTTTACTCTTCTTTTTCGTTTGGACTTATTGTTATATATATTGCATAAGGAAAGGTGACATGAGGTTCGAGATGAGGAAAGAAAAAAAAAACTTTCACCTTAGGACTTCTCATAAGAATTTTTATTATACTTAACTTTTATCATATTGACATGATCTATAGTTCTTTGAATTATGTATCTTCTTTTATTATTTATTTCTTATAACTTAGTACAGTTTATATTTTTAGGTGTTTGAGTAGTTCTATGAAAAAAAAATTGAAGAACAAGTTTTATATGGAATGTACGATTGCGAGGAAACTTTTAACAAAATATTATATACAAATTTAAACCATAGATAATCATCTACAATTATACACGTACATAATTATTTAGGAATATAATCCGTTAATAATTGTTTGAGTTATAATATATATATATATATATATATATATATATATATATATATATGAGGTTTGCTAACTTATACCTGTTTTTTAGTTGTACATTTTAACAATGTGTACTGGATTTTAGTAGACAAAAATACCCTAATACATCATAGATTTTTAAGTTTTAAAGTTAAGGGTATTTTAATAATTTTCATTCTCAAAACTAAAAAAAAACCTAAAACCCTTTCTCACCTCCCTCGTTCCTCTCAACCCTTTATCTTTCACCTCTCTCACTCTAACATTTTCTCTGTTATTCTTACGCTAGTCCCAACTAAACAATTTCATCATCTTCAATTTCAGGAAAAGGTTCATTCAAAATCTCTTCAATTTCATCATCTTCACTAACCTCTCTAATTTCATCATCTTACGGATGTTGAATCATCATCTCTTAAAAAAATTTCAGGCCAATTATCAATTTCTTCAAATGTCATTATGTTTGTAAAAATTAGATAAAATTAGATAAGACAAAAATTATGAAATGAAAACTCATTATAAAATCATTTTTTTTTGTAAGAAATTGTTTAACAGCGAATGTTTCTAAGAGATGAAAGTGAAAGAGTTGAGAGGAATGAGGGAGGTGAGTAAGGGTTTGGGGGTTTCTTTTTTCTTTTTAGTTTTGAAAATGAAAATTATTAAAATACCCTTAATCTTAAAACTTAGAATCCATGATATATTAAGGTATTTTTGTCTATTAAAATTCGGTACACATTGCTAAAATGTACCAACTACGCAAATTAGCAAACCCATATATATATATATATATATATATATATATATATATATATGACTAATTATTTAAATACCATAATTAATATTTTTAATTTTATGAGAAATTAAATTAAAAATATTACATGTCTAAACGCAGAAGTTATATAAAAGAATTATAATTCACATTTTCCAGAAACATAATAATATTTTCATTCTTTTCTTATCATCTTTATGTGAGGAGAAAACCAAAAAGGAATATAAGATGTTCTATATTTGAAAAATGACATATTCATTACTAATCTTTAATTTTCATTATTTTTAATAGTAAATTCAAGTATGTTTTGATATTCTAATTTTATTATAAATTAAAAAAATGTAACGTTAGTTATATATGAAAAGCATATTTTAATAATTGGTATTAGAGTTAGGTCATTAGGAATTTATGATTCTTCTATATATTATTATGTTTTCTCAATTTTTTAAGAATCCTAATTATGAAATTTTGGGATTTTATGTTTCCATTTGAATTATATGTTTGAACTGCTACAACTTATTTATCAATTAATGTTTTCCGCTTCAAAATTACAAGTCAATGCTTTGAATTGAATTGAAAATGAATGCGTGAATTAGATGCACCCCTCCCCTGTTCTTTGAAACTAAAAGCCTTGGACAAGAAAAGTCGAGTGTGGATTAAATGCAATTGGAAAAACAATTATTCTTTTCCCATGAATTGATATGTTGTAGCATGATTTAGTGTGATTGATAACTGTTTCGGTGTAGATTTTGGGGGAATCGAGAGATTAATCCGGTTGATGCGTCTTTGACTTCTTTGACTGCCTGTATCGTTTGCTTTTCTACGATATGGACCAATTGCTTATTCTTTAATGGTGTCGCTTGCTCTCCTTCAACTTGCACCGTTCCGCTCTCTTTTTGTGGAGCCTCGGCTCTCAAGAAAGTGATCTCGTTATCACTGTAGAATATTTTCTAGTTCAAGAGAAGTGTAGGTCAAACGTACCTGGCTTTTAGCCTTGGTCCTGTATTTATAAGTTATCATAAGCCCAATAAAATATAAACAGACTTACCTTGAACGGTTTACCTTAAAATCCGGTCGGTTGCTCATAAACAACTTTATAAATATCCCTAATGTCTTTAGCAAAATATGCTGGACCGCTAGCCCAATAACATTTTGGGTGCGGGCCCAATAATGGTGGCCCAACGTCGTTCGTCACGTTTTGTGAGCGCTTTAATGAGTGTTATGTTTGATTGACTTTTATTGAACGCTTATCCTAGGTTGACTTGGTCTGATGAGCGTTGCTACAGTAGATAGATCGATTGTTGTTGAGTGCTATCCGCTCGGCCTATATATCATCATATCATACATAAACAAAATTTAGATTAGGTGAATAATTGGTTATAATACATCTTTAGATTAGGTGAATAATTGGTTATAATACATCTAATAATGGATACACTTTAAAGTGAATATCAATTCCCGTTTATTTAGTACATGTAAATTTATACATTATGTATTTATAGTCCTCAAAATTTTAAATAAATATATTTCTTATTAATAAGGAGACACTGTCAAATACATGACCATATAAATATATATTTGTGTTGATTTTTATTTATAATATTATAAATTTTTTGTCGATCGAAATATATACTTTTATGCATATAAACATATATCATCATTACAGGTGGAAATCATATATACAAAAATCAAAGAGAAATAATTGACATTGAATCATGATACATGTAATTTATCATCATAATTTAATTTAAATAATTTGTATTATATCAAAATAATATACCAAAAATTATTAATAAATTCATTAATTTTACTCTATAATACTTTTATAAAGATTCAAATAAATTTTTTCGTATTGGTTGGTCATGATAAACGAGCTAATAATTTACTCATTCAAATTCTCAAGGTTATATAATTATTATTAAATATTAAAATAAAAAAATATAGATAAATAGTTATAACCATCATATAGTTAATGATATAAAAAAAAGTGAGATTAGAGTCACTCGCTAAATTAATTAAATCAAAATAATAAATAAAAATGAGGTTAGGAATACCCCACTTAAATAAATTAAATAAATTAAAATAATAAATAAAAATGAGATTATGAACATCTTACCAAATAAATAAATTAAATAGATTGAATAACATATATAAATAAAAATGAGTTTGTTCATACACATATTAAATGAGTATATAAATGCATGCCTTAAATGAATTTGTTCATATACATATTAATTAAGTCTATAAATATATATTAAATAATTATCAATTAGACAATTGATAATCATACACAAGTATATATTTGTAATTTTTAATAAAATTGATATTTTTATTAAATATTTTTGAAAATATTTGTAAACTATTAATTATACTAGTGAATTCCATCAAATAAATTAGTTTTTAACAAATATTTATTAAGGTTATAATTTCATCTAATTTTGGTTAAAAGAGATCAAGTATATAAAAATTATTAAATTTTTTAATATAGATAAAAAGTACATATAAAAATTTACATATATAATTATTAGTTAAACAAGTTTAGATAATTAATTCTTTTAATGAATTAAAATATTTGTAAAAATGTTAAAGTTGGTTTAAATATAATTATAAAAGTATTTAATAAAAATATAAATTTTAATAAAAGTATAAACTTAATATTTATAAAAAAAAATTGTTCCAAAGAAAGGACAATATTGATACAATTTAAAAAAAAAGTGAAACTAAATTGAAAAAGAAAAAAAATATATATATAAAGTCTAAATTGAAATTATAGAAACATTATTTGATGTTTTTGGATGAAAAGTAAAATCAAAGAAATAATTAAACCTACCCTTTATTATAATTTTATGGGGCAATATCTTAAACACCTCCTTTTTCACAACATCAATAATATTAATTAATTATCCAAACTTTTTAAAAGTGAACAAATCCACATTGTTTTCAAACAAAGTTGTTAACCTTCTTCTCGATTCGGTTAACTAACTACTTATGCTTTCAAGCAACATGGAAAAAAGCTTAAGCATATTTATTTTTAAAGCAACATCATTTAGAATATGATGCAGACACTATACCTAACTGTTGCATATTTTCTATAAATAAATAAAACTGTATATTTATCTTCATCTTCATATTAGCTCAACAAACAAAGCAATTTATAACATATAGTAATTTTGTAATGTATTCCTTACACCTAAACCTGAGATCAAATTACTCTCTCACCCTCCAACTATTTCAGAATTTGTCTAGTACAATTCTACAGTTTAATGTTCACAAAACCTATCACAAATTTGACTTGTTGAACCCATCTATTTCAACAATACTTTAATAATATTTTTTTATAACCTCTTAACATATTTATATTTATCTGTAATTGATTTAAAATTATTTCACAATTAATAATAATAATTATAAACATTAACATAAATTAATTAGAGAGTAACACATAAACAATATTAAAATATTGTAAAAAATAATGTTGTCAAATTATTATTGTCCTTTCAGATGGATGAATTATATAATATTTTTGTAATAATTATTTATAAAGACCTATTAATTGTTCCAAATTTATCATTATTTAATGTGCTTTGAAAGTTTCAACGAAGAAGTATGAAAAAATTGTGAGCAATTCTATTGACATTACGACACATTAATTGGTTGGTTTTGTGCCATCTGTTAAAGTTGCGCATTTTCTATGAGAAATCAAAATTTCAGAAATGCAACTCTCTCAATTTTACTATTTGATCAATAAATGAACGCCGTATCATTTTCTTATGGGAACAGGAAACCCGTGTTTCTATCGCTTGCCGTTAAAATTAGCGTAATTAAATATTTTGAAAATCTTTATTTATTTAAAAAATCATTTTATTAATCATATTTTAATTTTTTATATTTTAATATATATGTATATATATTAAAATCAAATTTAATCTTATAAATATGTTTTAAAATTTTAATTGATTAATTAATATTTAATAAAATAAATTAAAAAATTATTACTTTTGTATGTAAATTTTTCCTATTATAAGTAATAATTATAACTTAATTATTGCTAAATTAAAATTAAAATACTATTACATATTCACATTTTAAAATAAGATAATACCAAAATTAAATATATTAACCTATTTTAATTTTAATGTATGATAGATTAGCAAGTCAATCTATTTTTATGTATTTGATACATGAATTAACAGATATAATTAGTTCAAAATACCAACTCCATCCATCAAATTATAACGAACTGGTAAATTAGATGTAACCTATTTGATTATCGTTACTTTTATTATATAATAATTTTGATTAGAAATAAATTTTATAACATTTGACTTCCTATTAAAAGATTTGGTGGACATATTACATTAAATATATAATTTGGATTCCTGTTATAAAATAAAATTAAGTTAAATGTAATTGAAGTAGAAAAAGAAGGGTAGATTTTAGTCATTACATATTTCTATTCAATATGAATTTTACTTCCAATTAAATCTAAAACAGTATCAAACATATAAAAAAAATGAGATGATAATTTAAATCCTGCAAGTGGAATTCAAACACATTTATATTCTCTTACAAGAACTGTTATTGTGTACTTTATATTTATATGAGAGACTTTTTTTCCTTATCAATTTCTCCATGTTTGACTAAAGACTATTCTTGATCATACGAACTTCATTAATTCCATAAGCCTTTTTCCTTCACCGATTTTTCAGTATTTGAATTATTCCTACGACATGTTAATCGGTGTTTCGGTATAAATTTTAGGGACTGAGACACTGACTTGGATGACGTGACTTTCCCGTTTTCTGGTACTTGAACTGACGGGATCGCTCGCTTCTCCTGGATCTTGACCGCTCGCTCTCCTTTAGCTTTGATCGTTCGTGGACCTCAAACTTTTGGCCGGAGGGGAGAGGTACCTGCAATGACACTCCAACGCCCAAGTTAGGCGAATAATAGAGGAACCTCGGTTTTTGATTTAGTGAATAGGGCTTCTATATGTATTGGAAGTATGATTTGAACATGCTTGTGTTCTTGGCTCTCTGTTTATAATGTGTTTCATAAAATATAAATAGAATTAGTATAAAAACAACCAAATGAATCAAAACGATCTTACTTGTATGAACGGTTCGATATTCTTGACGTTATATCTGCTGTATCTTTAATTGTATGTTTAGGCTTCTTTGTTTGATTAACTACTGACCCATTTTGATTAAATACTGGCCCAATCGCAATTTGTTTTGTCCCTCTTCTTTTCTGGCCGGACCGATCCGTCTTACTAGATAACCGTTCGGTTGAAGTATGATACCATACAATAGATAAATGTTAATTATACTACTAAATGCCAACATGATGTTATTTATCTAGATTTATATTATTTATTAACTATTTAAGTATTATTTAATCACTATATTATTCGAATTACTCCATACTTATCTAGATAACTAATGAAAATGTTATAAATATGGATTGACATTTATGAGGTGAATACTATTGTTAGAGAAAAATTAAATATTATTTTGATTATACTTAGTCTAACAAATTGATGTTTAATCTCAACAATGTGATTCATTTAACAAATTATACAGTAATGTGTAGTCTTATTTTATTGGTGGTGACAAAACAAAAAATTCTCAAATGGTAAAACACAAAAAATTGGATTATCCTCCTACTAAAATGAAAAATACATAAAATGTTATTTTATGTTATAGAGAATGTCTATCACTTTTTGTCTCACAAAAGAAACGAGTTAGACAAATTATAAGTCACACGAGAATGATCTATTGAATTAAGAGATAAAACCATATTGTTATCCAAAAGTGTATGCAATAATCATCCGACAACTAAATTGTTAGCTTCTCTAGAGAAAAAAAAAAATCTATAAAACTAATTTAAAAAATGGAATATTAGTTATAAAACAACTTTTTTCCTTTACAATTCTTCACACAATTAAAAATAAAACCTTGACCATATAGTTAAAAGATTCAAATTATAAGTAAATTATTTGAAACAGTCATAGATAGATAAGAAGGAAGGAGAGGAAGTTTATTTGGTTTTACATAAAAGTGAAATACCTTTATTTACATCCTATTATTTTATTATATATTTGAAGTCTTTATATGATTTTGTAAACTTTATATAAGTGTTTGTCCTAATTTATGAAATAGCAAAAAAAGAGAACTCATTTCCAACTCTTTCGTTTTCTTTTGTAAAGGAAGAATACCGTTATGTGGATGCAAATGAACATTAATGGTTGAAGCATTAATCTCTGATATTGGAAAGTGTTTGCCCATTCTAAACATGAAAAGGAAAAAGAAAAGAAGAATGGATTAGGTTATGGCATGGAAATATGAGAGTAAGAAAAAGTTGGTTTTGTGGAAAGCACTTATATATGATAATGTGGCATATAGGACAGTGTTTTGGGTAGAAGATAAGGTATTGCATAGTTTTCCTTTAGTAGTTTTGATACGACATATTTAAATTTTTTACATTCATTTGTAATTATTTTTATTTATTTTTATTAAAATTTTATTTTTTTATGATGATTTTATTTTTATACTCTCTTAAATGTGTTATAATATTATTTTTTTTTATTTTGGTTTAGGTTAGTGGAACGTGTATCTAAATACTACTATTTTTGTGATAAGAGCTAGTGGAGGAAAATGTCACCCTTCCAACAAAATTTGTCACGTACAATGAGAAAAAGCGCTTTGTTTTTTCTCTCCATTTTTCACACTCAACCTTTTCGCGGGACCAATGTTTGGATGTTTATTTACCCATTTCATCATTCTTTATTTTCCAAAGCAATCACGTAATCATGCACTCAAAAAACGAGACGAGGACCATTCACAAAAGATTGAGACGAACTTATGTGTGTTCTTATCTTTTTTCTTTTTTTTTTAAATATTATTATTTTATAGGTTGTTGAGATTGTATTTTTGATATTTTAGACATTATATTTTTATGATTAAAGCACAATGATTTCTTCTTAAATAATGAATTAAATTCAGTTTGAAGTTTTTTTTATAATTTTGGATATTTTTAATTGTGTTCCTATTAAATTAAATTTGTTTATTTGGATGATAAATAAATTTATACTAACGTAGTTGTTGTTTTATTTTGTCATCTGATTTATTTATATATGTTAAGAGATGTAAAGTTTTGTGATTAAATCAAAATGATTCAGATTAATGTAAAATATGATAATATCTTTTTATATAATTTTATATTAATTACAAAACTTTATTTTTTAATAAGTGAAGAAAAATAAATCAGGTGATAAAATAAGATAACAACTACATCAATAAAAAATAAAGATTTTAAATCTTGTTATTTGTCCTCATTTTTAGGAAAATCTTAAATTAAAAAATCTGTCCCATGTCAAGTTGATGTCGTATATATCACAGTAATAATATAATATGTATTTTTATTTTATCTCAATATTTTTTTTAAATGAAACAATTTTATTTATCTCTAAATTGAAACGAAATTTAATTTTTATATAAATATTATACAAATATTTTTATTAAAATTAATATTTTTATTAAAATTAATATTTTTATTAACAGGACAAATAATATTATTTAACAAAACATAAGTAACATAGGAAGAGACTTAAAACTTAAATATATTATAAATAATTTACACATTTTCTTATGAATTAACGTAGTACAAGTTAAATTTTTATATGCATAATTAAGATAATACAAGTTAATTTTAGAATACCATGCACTGGCACTATTACTGGCACTATTAGGTCATAGCTAATATTACTTGCATAACATTTTTTCAATTCCTAAAGGCACATAATATATTATATTTTTTTATAAATTAAATTAATTATATATAAATATACTTAAGTTAATTAGGACGATAATGCATCATGCGGTCGATCCTTAGTGAAAAGCATGAGATGGTTTGTGGTTCTGGATCTGCTAACTCACATAATTTCGACTAGTGTAATTTATAGTCCATGTGAACCTATGACGGGATGAGATGGGTTGGTATGCTGGTTCACAAATAATTCAAAACCCTAGTTTTCTTTTTCTCCCAAAATATGCCTTACTCACTTATTCTATAATATGCGTTTCTCGCTCATCTTTTGTGTTCTTTTTTCTCTCTCATTAAACATAACAGAGAACGCCTCATTCATCATCTCTTCTCATCTCACAACAACACACTCACATAATGGTCCCAACCAGTTCAACCATGATTATCAAGTTTGATGAAAATGTAATAATATATAGTTTCAACCACTTCATTTTGCTAAAACTATTAAACCAGGTATGAAATGTGCGAAAACTGTTTAACCATTACATACAGGTGAAAAAATAAATTTTGTAAAGTATGAAATTTGTCATTAGTTGAGAAAAAATATTCAAGTATGTGGGTCTCACGAACCCACTGGCCAATTCCAATGCGGAGCAGGCCAATATTTTCAACCGACATATTTTATGCAGGGCAGGCCAACCCAGCCTACATATTGCGGGCAAAGTACTGATCGGGCCTAAACGGGCAGGGTTGGCCTGCATTGCCACCCCTAAAGTTAACACTTATGTATTGTCTTCTCACCAAAGCCAACATCATTCATCCGTATAGTATACAAATTATGAAAAATGAGTTTTAGTCACAAAATTATAGTAGATCCAACATCAAACTTTAGACATTATTTAAAATTTAAGAAATTAAATTATGTGGTGCATTGGAGTAAAATATGTCGGTTTCTAACACATTTTAATATGTAGCCTCCTTGTGGCACTAATTGCAATATACATATTTTTTTATTCCTTTCAAACTGGTACCAAAGACTCCTTTGGGCCTAATACATAAGTCTAAACTTACCTATGAGAAAAAACCTTACGAAGATGAGCAACAACAAACTCTCTGCAAAAATCTCTTACTTTGATGGTCAACATTATGACCATTGGAGTGAATTGATGGAGAATCTTTTACGTGCTATAAGGGTATCTGGAATTTGATAAAATTGGTGTTAAAGAACCTATGGAAGGTATTGTTCCGACTCATGAAAAATTGAAACAATTGGAGAAACCCAAAACTAAAGATCACAAAGTCAAGCATTACCTTTTCAAGGCCATTGACATATCAATTTTGGGACAAATTTTGGATAGGAGCACATCCTAAATTGTTTGGGATTCCCTAAAAAGAAAATTTGGAGGAAATGATTATGTGAAGAAATCATGCTTAATACATTGAGAATAATGTTTGAGGGGCTTGAAATGAACATAAACCATCATAGAGTGTTTTGCTAGAGTCATGGTAGTGGCAAACAAAATGAGAAGCATGTTGAGAGGGGGAGTCTTTCAAGCTCCTCTACCAAGTAAAGTGTGTGTTTATGATGATGAAAATAAATGTTATTTCTTAACAATAATTATTAATGTTCTTTCTTGAATTAATAGGTTGTTAGATTAAGTTAGATCCCATATAATTCCATGTAAAATAGGTTCTTTGTTTATTAGAATGGTTGATATGAACTTAGGACCAAAACTACATAAATCTAGGTCTTCTTCACTGTTTTAATTGATTAAGAAAATTAGCTAATCAATTAAAATTGTCTACAAATTTTAATCGATTAAGATAATAACATAATCGATTAAAATGGTTTGAAGGACACCAAACATTTGCTTTTTGTTTTAATCGATTAAGAGAAGAACCTAATTGATTAAAAATGTGTGTAAACTTTGATCGATTATGAAAGTAACATAATTGATTAAATATACTAGTTTTGTATATGTGTTCAAATTCTTTTACAAGTACAAAAAGCATTCTGAATTTAGCTCAAACTGAAACAAGAACAGAGTTTTGAGTTGTATTGGAGCAATCTTGGAGGTATCAACCATTGTTTGAAGAAATTCTAGGTCCCTAAGAGTCCAATGGTGTAAGAAAGATCAACCAAAAGATTTGTATTGCCTTTCTTTGTAAAATTTGCACTTGTCGTGCACCAGATTCTGTTTTCTTTGTGTATTCTTCGTACTAACCTTAGCTAAGTAAGCAAGACTTCTAAAGAGTTTATGGATAGCCTTTTTAGGTCGGTATTTTTGTTGTATTTGAGAGTGGTGAGAATACATTGAGTGTATCTTGTATTCTTGACCACCAAAGTTAGTAAATTCCCTCCAATAAAGATTGTTAGAGGATGACTGAATGTAGACTCGTTTAGAGTCAAACCAGTATAAATCTTGTGGTGTTTTCTTGCTTTATTCTTGTCTATTTATTTGATGGTTAAAGATATTTTGAAAACAACACCAAACACCTATTTTTTTTAAGAACATTAAAATTTGTTGTCAAACCAATTCACCATCCTCTTGGGTTGAGATATAATGTTTATCAAATTAACAAAATATGGAGAACTTATGCCTGACTCAAAGGTGGTTGAAAAAAATGTTGACAACATGATTCACTCATGTTGTGGTTTTGATTGAAGAGTAAAAAGACTCAAAGGCAATGTCTATTGACGAACTTTAAAGCTCTTTGGTGGTCCATGGTAAAAAGTTTAAAAAGGTCTACTGAGATAATGAACAAGTACTCACATCGATGAGTAGTTGAGTAGAAGGTAAAGGAAAAGGAAGAGAAACACATCAAGGTCGTGGATGGGGAAGAGGAAGACAATTTTCTTCAAAGGCCACCATGGAATGCTTCAAGTGCCATAACTTGGGACATTTCCTTTATGAATGTCCTCAACGGAACAAAGAAGAAGTAAATTATGCGAGTTAGACGAAACAAAAGAGCTTCTTCTGATGGCTACTGTAAAAAAGGAATCCAAAAGGAATGACTCATGGTTTTTGGATTTAGGGTGTTCTAATCATATGTGTGGCGATAAAGGTATGTTTGTAGAGATGGTATCTAGAAATCAACACTTTATCAGATGTGGAAACAATTCTCGAATGACTGTTCTTGGAATAAGAAGTGTTCAATTGGTGTTTAATATCACAAACTTCCTTATTTGTGATGTATACTTTGTCCCAAAGCTTAAAAAAAATTAAGCATGAGACAATTGTAAGAAAAGGGCCTTGCTATTCTTATACAAAATGGAACATGCAACATTTATCATCCATCTAAATGTTTGATTGAACATACAAAAAGGTGTACCAATTGTATGTTTATTCTCTTCAATGAAAGATCTATCACCCCTCCTATTTAAGAATGTCTACACACCTCTTCTAACCTCACTTATCTTTGGCATGAAAGGTTTAGCCACTTAAAATTCAAAGGCTTGAAGACACTACAAACACGACAAATGGTTCATGGACTGCCTAAACTTAGCAGCTCTGGTATCATGTGTGTTGACTCCTTCATTGGAAAACAACATCGTAATCCAATTCCTAAGACAAGTAAATGTCACGCTAACAACGTCTTAGAACTCATACATGCAAATATTTGTGGTCCAATAATACCCATTTCAAATAATGGGAAAAAGGTATTTCTTAAGTGTCGTTGATGATTAAAACCATAAAGGTTGGGTGTATTTTCCCTTCGAAAATTCTTAAACTTTGGAGTGTTTCAAATCCTATAAGAAAATGGTGGAAAAGGAAGTTGAAGCATCCATCAAATGTTTACAAATGGATAAAGGATGACAGTTTAACTCTCTCCCGTTCAAGTTGTTTTGTGAAGAACATGGAATAAAAAGGTAGCTTACCACAACTTATACACCACATCAAAACAGAGTTGTAGAATACAAAAAAAAAAAAAATACTATTATGAATATGGTACGTTATTTGCTCTCTACAAAAAGGTTCCCAAGTTTTTTTGGCCTAAAGCGGTAAACTAGACCTTTTATCTGTTGAACTAGTATCCGATGCATGTTGTGAGGAACATCACTCCATAATAAGCTTGGAGTAGAATAAAAACTTCAATGAAAAATCTTTGAGTTTGTGATACTTAGCTGACGTGCACATACCAAAGGCAAAAAGAGATAAGCTTGATGATAAAAGAATTTCTTGTATTTTATAAGGTGTAGTGAAAAGTCAAAGGGTTATCGCTTATTTAATGCTAAGATAAAGAGGATTATTGCTAATAAAGATGTTATATTTGGATGAGAGAAGAATTGGGACTAGGGTCTAACTTATAAAGAGCAAATAGAAATTAACTTGTTGTGGGGGTGATGATGATTTACATAGTGATGAATATGAGGAGGAAAATAGATATGAAAATAGTGAAAATGGGTTTGAGGAAGATATTGAAGTTGATAGTGATGGTGCGAATAGTGAGCGTAATAAAGGTAGTGAAGTTATCAGAGTCTTTTCAAATTTTTTTCCGCAAAGTATAACACTTTCAAAAGTTTCTTGAATCTCAATGAAAAAGATAAATCAGTGCAACGGAAAATAGTTGACTATACTGAAAATAAAGTCGACTTGAATGTAAAGAGTTCAGGGATAGAAAATTCAAACACAGTTTTTATACTGGTTCGACCAAATTGCCTACATCCAGTGTCCTTCCTGTACCCGGAAGCAAATGCACTATAATGGTCAAGATTTTTACAACCTCAACGTCAAAATATAAAACACCTCTCTAACCCTTTAACCAAAATATAGGCATACAACACCCAAAGAACAACAACAAGATATCCCCTCTCCTGCAGTCTTTGTCAACTTTGAACAATCCTCAAAGTTCCCAAAACGCAGCACGTCCTCTTCATGTAATCACAACAGGGCAGCCACAATCTTCACAAGATTGAGAGAAGTAGATGATTACGTTTCCAGAACACCTCAATGTGCAATATGATCAAGTCTTTCTTTCAACACGACAACCTTGCTCTTCAAGCAACTATCACAGAATGATCTCCACGGTCTTCTTGATAAGTTCTTGGAGCTTTCCACTTCCTAACAGAGATCAAGATCTGAAACAATAGAATGAAAATGTTAGAATTACCAAAAGTCTCTGTAGAATACAGAATCACGTCTATTTATAGTTTTCTGTAAAAAAGACACTCCTATAGTTGACTACACTACTAATACAGTCGACTTCAGTCAGACAGTTAAAACAATTAGTAGCAGTCAGACCAACTAAATTGATTGCACATTTAATTCAGTTGACTAGTAATTAATGTTTGGTCAAGGAAACAAAAACCGTTATAGTTCACAAGCATCAACAAAAATTCAAAACATAAATAACTAAGTCGAGTAGCTTGCGCATACAGTCGACTATGTCACTTCAATGTAGTTTTGAAAATCTTTCTTTGCAAAATTACTCATAACACTGTTTTCGAAAATCTGTGCAAAGTTATGAGTTTTAATCGACTTGGTTCATAATGAAGTCGACTTAAAACTTGTAGTTTTGCCACACAATATAAGTTCAACCAAGTGCATGTGGTTTTCTTTTCTAAAACATATGTTATGCAATCACAGATGATATCTCATGTAGAAAGCAGTGAAAATGTACACATAGATAGAACAACACAAACATGTTCTTCGAGAACTCATACACAAGAAAGTCTTGAACATGTAACACATATAAGTACATGTGTTATTAATAATGTGTTGTCATCATCAAAACCAGAAGAACTATGAGATTGTAAGGTTTAGCTAAACGAGTGCTTTCCTTATCAACAATCTCAACAGAAATGAAGCAACAATGAGTTCACAAGACCACATGATTCAAGGGAGAGAAAGAAGGAAGTCGAGCTAGATGGGAGAATTGTTTACTGGAGAAGGATTAAGTAAAGAAGAAAAAGCCGAGGTAGTATCCTACATAGTATAAGATGTCACAAGTGAAGATCCAATTCTATTCGAGGAAGTTGTTAAACACGAGAAATGAAGAAAGACTATGAATATCAAAATAAACTCAATTAAAAAGAATCAAACATATGAAGTAATGGAACTTTCAGCTAGAACTAGAACCATAAGAGTTAAATGGATTTACAAGACAAATTTGAACAAGTTAGGTGAAATTGATAAATATAATGTAAGATTGGTAGCTAAAGGGTATTCTCAACAATATGGAATCGATTTTTCTGAGGTCTTTGCTCCTTTTGCACGCATGAATACATGGAACTATGACATGCAAAAGATAAGACATATTTCGGCTAGATGCAAAATCTTCATTCTTACATGGAGAGTTAAGTGAAGATTGTATATAAAACAACCAAAGGGCTATGTAAAAAAGGGGAAAGAGCACAAGGTTTACAAGTTATGTAAAGCCTTGCACAGTCTAAGGCAAGCATCAATGGCTTGGTTTAGTTGTATATAAGCACATTTCATGTAAGAGGGCTTTCAAAAATGTCCAAGTGAGTAAACCCTATTCATCAAAAGAAGAACTAAAAAAACATATTGATTGTCAACATATACGTTGATGATTTAATTTATACTGGAAATGACATGGGTATGATGCTTAAATTCAAGAAGCTTATGATGTAGGCTTTTGATATGACTAATTTAAGGAAGATGAGATTCTTCCTTGGCATTGAGGTCTTACAAAAACCAAGTGGAATTTTTGTGTGCCAATGAAAATATGCTAATAATATGCTGGAGAAGTTTGCAATGTTAGAGAGTAAACATGTGAAAGCTTAATTAGTAGGTATATGTCTAAGCCAACAAATATGCATTTTCAAGTTGCTGAATGCAACATACATTCTTGGGATAATCTGATCCTCAACTAATTGTTATTGTCACAAATATTTTAAGCATATAAAAGGACATTGATACCAATTCGCAAATGAAAATGATAAGTTTCTTAAAGTTTAAGATTCAGTATAGTCTTAGAAACCTAACCCTAAAAAGATATACATCTCACCCATTTGTTTGTCAAAATTTTACAATATTCTCTCTTTCCACCCGATAACTTAAACTATTATTAAATTAGTTATCAAGAGCCCTTCCCTACTATCTATCTGTCAATTTTTTTTCTCGTATAGTATAATTTCTTCTTTTATTTACCTAAATAACACAATGTAGCCAATATTTATATGAATAACACAATTTTGTAAGACGTTAGAATTCGGTTTTTGGAAAATCGAATTCTAACTTTTTATTTCAATAATTTTTATCAAAAGTTATATTAGAATTCGATTGTTGAGAAATCAAATTCTGACTTTATATTTTTGGTAATTTTTGTGGAAATATATGTTGAAAATCTTCAAAGATTTTAAAAAATAGTTAAAGATTTAAATGGCTTTCGAAAACAACGGTTTTTAAAAACCGTTTGACATATTTTTTCAATATTTTTAATTTAAAATTTAATAAATAATTCATTTATTTTAATATTCTAATATAATTTTTTAAAATTTAACAAATTTTTTAAATTACTTTTATTATAAAATTTAAAAAATATTTAATTTAATTTAATATAAATTAAAAATATTATAATAAAATAAGTTTTTAATATTTTAAATCATATTAAAATATTTATTTATTTATTAACTTTAAATTGTAAAATAAAATTTAAAAAAATTTATTAAATGTTTTCAAAAGGTTAACATGTGTTATTTTTTAAATTATTTTTTAATTTAAAATTATTAAATAATTGAATTATTTTAATATAATTTAATTTGTTAAAATATATTAAATCAGATTTTATGTTATTGTTTATTATTATTATTTTTAGTTTTATTATTAGTATTATAATTATCATAATAGTTATTAATGTAATAAAATATATTAAAATAGATTAATTATTTAATAAAATTTAAATTAAAAAATATAATCACTAGTGAAGTAAGGGGAAACGACAACGATTATTCTTGTTCAGAACCGAGGCATAAAATGCTAGGATTATGCCTCAGTTTAAAGGTAACCGAAGCAATGGATTTTTTTTTGAAGGACTTTACAACTCGGTTCCTTTTGAACCGAGGCAGTATGTCGACCTCTACTGCCTCGGTTGGGACTAGAACTGAGGCAGTAAAGTGTTTTTTATTTTATTTTTTTTCTTTTTCTCCAGACTTTATGCCTCGGTTGTGGCCTGAATCGATGCCATAAAGGGTTTTCTGCCTCAGTTATGGTCACAACCGAGGCGTATTCCCCTGGTTTTTTTAAGAACATGTCTGTTTCTGCAACATTTCCAACTGCAGAAACAGACCTGCATATAAAAATTATATTAAAACATAAATGCATTCAATGTAATCATAAATCAACTTCTTAGAAGCATAAATCAATTCAATGTAATCATATATCAACTTTGAAACATAAATCAATCCAATGTACAAAGTTAAACTAATAATAATGTACAAAAGTATAAAACAACTTAGAAGCATAAACTCAGAACTTACTATATCCTAATATCTATTACATACTGTTATATAGTTAAATTACATATTTAGCCAGTGCTTTTGTCACGAGTTTAAGTGACTTCTCTGGAATTGGAGTAGTCATATTGAATCTCTGCATAAAACACAATGATTTCAATTAGTGTATATAAAATCTAAACTATAGAGAAAATAAAATTCAAACCTAAATATTACTGTTTCCCATCCACTTGTGTAATGTGCACGAATAGTGGTCATAATCCAATACATGATGTAGTAACCACACTCATATGACCCGTTTTTTCTATTACACTACAATATATCATCATAATTATAAAATGTTAAGTAACATCATTGGAATGATATAAAATGTAACAAAGTATGGACTAAAATACCAAACCTTAAGGTTCACCCATGCGAGATTTTTAGTTGTAGTAGTAGATCTCCCAAACAACATCATATGTGTTGCAAGGGAACTATGAAAAAAAATTGCTTTAGCATACATTTATATAACAAAGAAAGTTGAAACATTGAGGTTCTTACTAATCTACTACATGTCTAAGAGGGTTGGGAGGAGACTTGTGCAATGAACAAAACCAGACAACAGTGTTCTCCCGTATGAAGATCACAAGTAGCTGCCAATGACGCCTGAAATTGGTAAAAACTTAATTGTCATATACCAAAATTCATAAATGAAACTTTAAAGTTAACAAACTTTACTTACCTAAGTATATAAGGGAGAAAATATATGTCCTTCCCCATTGCAAAGCAGGTGGTGATGTATGCTTGGATTTCATCAAATTTATTTCTTTCATGAGTCATATAGGGGTCAATGAACCCATATACATGATTGAACCCCATCTTGTTACTGATACCAAACATATACCTGAAATGAAGAAATGATTTGATATAAGTAACTTGATAAAAAAAAAATTATATAAAAAAGTTCTCATAAACTTACATCATCCACAACTGAATGAGTGTAATATTAATTTCTTCTCTCCCCGACGCAAGCTCCCTAACATCTTGTTGATGCAAGTACAACCCAAATGTAGTAAAATCCCATGGTAGAATCATCGGCGCATATGAAATGACGGTAACAAGCTCGTATAACGCACCAAGAGGGTCGTCCTCAGATAAATGAGTATTCTTTGGTGTAGGACTTCCCTCTTGACCTGTCTGCTATTACATGAAAAAATTGTTATGTTCTGACATCAATAAGAAGTAAATATTAAAATTGAGAAGAGGAGTGTTTACCAGGGGGTTAGATACATCACCAATCAAATGTCTAGGCCAGACGACGAAGGATTTAAATGCCTCTTCCACAATGAAAAAATCCTCTACAGGCACAGGAACAAGGGCATCTGGTACGACAACTTCATCCACCGTGACCTTGACCTCATCTTTTGCTAGCTCTACACCATGCACTACAATGGCTGTCTCATAGACTGTGCCACGAGCCACTAGCATGGTCCCGATAGGAGAGAATATATAGCTGACATGGACGAGTGTCGTCCATATTGTCCCCTAGGGCACCAGCAGCTGAGCAACTTCCTTTGCCGCTTCTACCTGTCAAATTAAATGTTAGGTTATACAAAAAGTAAATTAATAAACAAAAATGATTATTAAGTTTACCTGTAGGGGGCACAACATGTTCCGCTATAGGAGATGGCGTAGGACGATTGCCATAATGCTCAAACTGTTGTTGGAACTAGTGTGCAACCATTTCAACAACTTCATCATACAACTTTGCCTGGCCTTCTTTGTGATCTCCTGCGTTATCTCTTTTCTGATGTCCTCCTTCAGCTTTTCGTATCAAGATGGATGCGAGGAAGACCCAAAGAACTGTCATATGCTTATGCCAGTCCCAACATATATCAAAGATAGTAGGGTTAGTTGGCAATACTTTATGCCTCGATTGCTGACTTAATCGAGGCAGTAGACACCTTGCGCTTCGGTTCCTTTTGAACCGAGGCATATAACTTTCCTAAAACTACAAAAATGACACTGTGCTTTTATACACTTCGGTTTCAATAAAACTGAGGTAAAATCGAGGCGTATATAGCGCATTAAAAAAGCATTTTTTTACTAGTGAATTTAAAAAGTTATGTTAAACGAATCGTTATATTTTTTAAAAATTTTATTTCTATTTTTAATTTTATTAAATATTTCATTTATTTTAAGATTTTAATACAATTTTTTTAAATTAAATGTTTAACATATTTTTTACTTTTTAATATATAATTGTTTTTTTTATAACATATTAGTATAAGTATTTTGGAATTTAGCAATTTTTTGGAATTATTTTTATTATAAATTTAAAAAATATTTAGTTTATTTTAATATAATTTAATATATTTTATTATTTTAAAAATTATTATGAAAATAACAATAATATAAAATTTGATTTAATATATTATAAGATATTAAATCATATTAACATATTAAAATAAATTTGTTATTTATTAATTTTAATTTATAAATAATTTTTTTTTAAAAAATATTAAAGGGTTTTCGAAAACCCTTCAACTTATCTTTTTAAATTTTGTTTTCTAATTTAAATTTTAATAAATAATTAACTTATTTTAATATTTTAATAAATCTTTTTTATTTTGTTAAACTATTTATATTATTTTCATTACAAAATTTTAAAAATATATAGTTTATTTCAATATTATTATAATATTGTTAATTTATATTAAAATAAATTAAACATTTTTTAAATTTTATAATAAAAGTAATTAAAAAAATTGTTAAATTTAAAAATGCAATATTAAAATATTAAAATAAATGAATTATTTATTAATATTTAAATTAAAAAATAAAATTTAAGGAAATATATTAATCCGTTTTTCAAAAACCGTTAACATAGACTTTGTTAAAAAAAAGTGACGCAAAGAAATAATTTGACTCTTCAATTCAATTTATTGGGATTACTTTTCATTAAACTTTGACAATCTTTAAGTATGTGCAAATAGGGCCTTGAGTCTAGTACAAATAATAAAAATTGACAATAAAATATCTACTAACTTAAAATAAAATCTACTTAATCAATCTCTATCTTATATCAATAAAATAAAATAATACTCTCCTAAATAAATGGAAAATCAAAACTATCTATAACTATTTTATCTTTATCAAAATCAAACTAAATATTTCTAAACCCAAAACTCCTAAAATAAGATTTTAATGAATCCTTAAAATTTAAGTTTATCCTAACAAAACTCCTCCATAACGTTAAATTTTTCATCCTTTATTTTGGCTTTCCATGTGCATCATCTCACACCAGGCTTGCGTTCAAGAACACTAGATGTTTTCTCTTCCTTTTCAAGAGCCGCCTTCTTCAGCTCCTCAAGCTCAACCCTTTGTTTATTCATAATTATATTAGCTTCATCTAGAAGCCTCCCTATCCGCTGAATCTCTTTATCCATAGCTTTCTTCCATCTTTCATCAAGCACGACTTCTTCAAATTTTATATCTTTTGCACCTGTTAACAAACATGCTACATTTACCTCATCCGTGGAGTTATCCGAGCTCTTGCAAGTCATATCTTGCAAGATCTTCAGCTGTAGTTCATATAACCGATTTTTCTTCGCTTTTACCTTGGCTGCTAGACGACCATGCTTATCCTTTAAATATAGTACCTGGTTTTTCATAACAACTGAATTACCTTTAACATAGTAAAGGACCCTAATCTCTCCAACTTGTCCATCCTTCTGCTTATGCCGAATTGTTCCACGCCCTTTCGCGGCCACCTTGGAGTCATCTCCGAAAGACACAAATTCGACCTTCACCTTGGTGAGTTCATCAAAGAGAGATTCATCTCCACACATGTGATTGGTTGCTCCAGTATCTATATACCATACTGAATGGGTAGAAATCTCCTCACCTTTTGATTTCAAGCATGGTCGAACATTCAAATTCTCCACCTTCGACTATGAGATCTTGGACGAAAACAAAATCCCCATCTCTTCTTCATCTTCTTTTGTAAGAAGGTTTCTCTCACTTTTCTTCTTGGCTTGAAAAAATTTAGCAATATGATTGAGCTTACCACAGTTGTAGCACTTCATTGATCTACATTCATTTGCACAGTGGCCATGCTTGCCACACTTAAAACACTCCACTTCTGACCGATCTCCTTGGCCTTTCCCTTGTCTTTGGTCATGCCAATTCTGCTGACCAGTTTGCTCTTCATTGCCTCGACCACGTCCACCTTATTCTCGTCCTCGGCTTCCTTGTCCTCTGCCTCCAAGACCTCCACCATGAGTATTCTGAGTTCCATTCTAGTTAAACTTTGCTTGTAGTGTTTGATCATCGGGTTCCCTCCTTTTTTTCTTCCTCCTCAATTTGTGGGCCTTTAATGACCCAACTAACTCCTCCACAGTGAAAGTTGACAAATCTTTTGTCTCTTCAATAGTGACCACGATACTTTCAAAATCATCCGTCAGATTTCTCAAGATCTTTTCTGCAACCCGGTTAGGAGGAACCTCTTCCTTGTTCATTTTGAGTTGGTTGGCCATCTTCTGCACTCGAGCTATAAACTCGACAACTCCCTCCTTTACATCCATCTCCATATGTTCAAACTCTCTTTTGAGAGCTTGAACTCGGACCCGCTTCACGCGGTTATCTCCTTTGTATGCCACCTTCAAAATTTCTCATGCTTTTTTTGCTGACTTTGCATTAGCTATTTTCTCAAATCATGATTCATCCACTGCATTATACAGAAAGTACAATGTCGATCTTTCACCCGTATCTTTTTCAGTGCAGTAGTCACTGTCTGATGCTCATCATCTGCAGGTTCATTGTACCCGTCCTCCACTACGTCCTATACATCTTGGGATTCAAGAAGAACCTTCATTTGTAAAGACCAATTGTCGTAATTGGTCTTTTCCGACAATTGTGGCACACTCATTCCGTTAACTAACTTTGTCAACTCTAAAAAAAAACTCAAGCACTCACTATTTCCCTCACGGTGTTTGACCCTCCCTTCTCTTTTTTTTTCTCTCTCGGTACTCAGAGCATAAAGCTATGATACCACTTTGTTAAAAAAAACGTGACCCACACAAATAATTTGATCTTCAATTCATTGGGGTTACTTTTCATTAAACTTTGACAACCTTTAAGTATGTGCAAATAGGGCTTTGGGCAAAATATAAATAATAAAAACTGACAATAAAATATCAACTAACTTAAAATAAAATCTACTTAATCAATTTGTATCTTATATCAGTAAAATAAAATAATACTCTCCTAAATAAATGGAAAATCAAAACTACCTATATTTATTTTATCTCTATCAAAATCAAACTAAATATTACTAAACCCAAATTCTTAAAAATAAGATTTTAATGAATCCCTACAATTTAAGTTTATTCGTCTTCGACAGTTTTTGAAAATGGTTTAGATTTTTAATAGTTTTAAAAAACGGTTGAAGATTTTCAACATATATTTTCACAAAAATCATTAAAAAATAAAATAGAATTCAATTTTTTTTTGAAAATTAAATTTTAATATATCTTTTAACAAAAATTATTGAAATAAGAAGTGAATTTGATTTCTCGAATTCTAACTTATTATAAAACCGTGGTACATGTAAATATTGACTATACAATGTGCTATTGAGGTAAATAAAAAAAAGAAGTATGGCATAGGAGAAAAAAGAAGCTCTATCTGTCAAGTCTTTTGTTTGATATGTTTTCCTTGCCATTTAAGACTTTATGATACATAGATGAATATAAGATATGGGAATGACTCCATATACAGCACAACACAAATTATAATGTTCACCACAAAAATTGTTTTTTTATGCATGCACCAACAACACAAACAAAGTTATAATCACCACATGATGTGTCAATAGTAATGATAGAAAATATCAAACAAGAGCATACTTAAAAAAGAAAAAAAAACTACTTATTGAAAACATGATTATTCTCGTATGAGTGATAACATAATTTAAAGTATTCATTCAAATGTGTAATAAATATCAAATTATTATTTTATACAAGCTCATAAATAATCAAATGGTGTAATACAAACAAAAGAATGCATGAAAACAGAACCCATTATTAAATAATTAATCTGGAATATATGCCAAAGTTGAAGTGAGTTTGTATTGAATGAACAAAGTTTAAACAATTAAAACAAGGTCATATATGATTATAGAAAGAAAATTCAACCATGGAAAGTCCTTTTCTTTTTCATTCTTTATTTGGAGGGTAAAACTAAAACAATTTAAGCTAATCTAAATCTGAATTTTATATAAAAAATGAAGCATTGCCATGCCATGCTCACATTCATTTATTGAACTCAGATTGCTTTAAAGATTTCCAATCTTTCTATATTTAACAAAAGAAGGCACCAATTCAATTATTTAAGATTTCACATCAAACGACTTTGACAACCCTTTCCAAACGCACTTTTGACGTTGTTTGACCAGCTCCCCGGCCCGGCAGGCCAAACTTTCAAGACGTGATTCGCAACCGTAAAACTAGACTTTTGACGAAAACAGAAGCAAGGCGTGGGTTGGCGAACCAAACACGGTCCTAGGCTTGGAAACGCAGTACAAAAAAACAAACACCAGAAGTACAAGGGCAAAACGGGAAAACCAGCTCAGAAATCTTCCTCCAACCCCACCTCCACCTTCCACTTAGTTAAAATATTGCTTTCGCCACCAAAAACCATGAAACCGAAACATATTTTCTCATTTTCCGAATAACCCTTTTTTCTATTCTCTCTGCGTTTTTTCGTTGCCTTTGTACATATATAAATATTTCTTTTCCTTCTGATTTTCCTGACACATTCTTTCTCTCCTCATGGCGCCGAGCAACGGAGACCTCCAACTAACTTCCCCCGGCGCCGGCAAAGATTCCGACGAACTCGAAGATGTTCGCCTCCTCGATTCCTACGAAAAACACTACATCCAACACGATGAAACGAAGCGGATTCAGGTCAGAATCACCGGCATGACCTGCGCCGCGTGTTCCAACTCCGTCGAAACCGCTCTCAGGTCCGTTAACGGCGTAACAGAGGCTTCCGTTGCTCTTCTTCAAAACAAAGCTGACGTCATTTTCAATCCGAGCCTCGTCAAGGTTGGTATAATATTTGCCATTGTGTTTTTTTCCTGGTTCGCTTGTTCAGTTTGATTTGCGGAAAGGTGTTACGTTCGGTGATGGTTTGATTATGTGTTTTTTGAATTAAGCGTAGGATGACGACATTAAGAATGCGATTGAAGACGCAGGTTTTGAGGCGGAGATCTTGCCGGATTCCGGTCCGGCTGACCGCGGCGGCGTAGCCGCCATGGTGGTGGGGCAGTTCACGATCGGCGGGATGACGTGTGCGGCTTGTGTGAATTCCGTTGAGGGCATTTTGCGGAGGCTTAATGGAGTCAAAAGAGTGGTGGTGGCTTTGGCTACTTCATTGGGGGAGGTTGAGTATGATCCCAATGTGATTAGCAAAGATGATATTGTGGCGGCCATTGAAGACGCTGGTTTCGAGGGTTCGTTTGTGCAGAGTAATGGGCAGGATCAGGTTTTGTTGGGGGTTGGTGGTGTGTACTCTCTGGGTGATGCTCAGGTTTTGGAAGGGATGCTCAGTGGCACTAAAGGGGTGAGGCAGTTTCGGTTTGAGCCGGTGTTGAATGAGCTTGATGTGGCTTATGACCCTGTAGTTATTAGTTCGAGGTCATTGGTTGATGGGATCCAGTTGGGAAGTAATGGTAAGTTTAGATTGCATGTTAGGAATCCATACGCTAGAATGGCTTCCAAAGATGGTTCGGAAACCTCAACTATGTTTCGGCTTTTCATTTCCAGCTTGGTTCTCAGTGTGAGTATCTCTTTGATGTCACTTTGTTTATTCTTCAGTGATGTTTGTGTATTTTTGGTCTGGTTTTCTTTTGTTTTTTGTCCTCGTTTTCACTTTACGGCGAGCTTTCTTAATGGGTATTTGGAATAAATGTTAAAATCCCATGAGTTCGTGATTTTTAGGGGTTGTATTTTAGTCTGTACAGGAATTTTATCTTAAGTGGTATTTTGTCTTCATATTATCTGGGCTTAGACCCCTATGTCCCGTGTATATGGAAAAATGTTCGTTGACAAAGGTTTGTCTTTGAAATGGATTTTTTGCTTTG
This sequence comes from Vigna reflexopilosa, assembly GCA_027742785.1. NCBI lineage: Eukaryota > Viridiplantae > Streptophyta > Magnoliopsida > Fabales > Fabaceae > Vigna > Vigna reflexopilosa. Next base: position 18,721,398 of record CM050911.1, read on the forward strand.
AGGTATTAGTTTCTAACTCTTGGCAAGAGATATCCCAGACACCTAAACACGATATGATTTTTTTTCTTCGTAGAAACATATAAGTAAAGCACAGTGAGATATGAGATTGCTGCGGAAGGGAATTCTTTTGCAAGTGCTCACATCTCTACGAGTTCTCTCACATTATGTAGATATGAAAACGCAACTCTGTTTAACGTCTGAGTCTGTGTTAAAAGTCCATATTTTTGTTTAGGATCTTGATTTAAACATCCATTCATTTGTACTGATTATCATTTCATGCACAGGTTCCTCTGTTCTTCATTGGGGTAATCTGTCCTCATATTCCGTTTGTTTACTCCTTGTTACTTTGGAGATGTGGGCCTTTTCTCATGGGTGATTGGTTGAAGTGGGCGTTGGTTAGTGTCATTCAATTTGTGATTGGGAAACGCTTCTATATAGCGGCTGGAAGAGCTCTAAGAAATGGTTCAACAAACATGGATGTTCTAGTTGCTTTGGGAACTACAGCCTCTTATGTTTATTCCGTTTGTGCTCTTCTATACGGTGCCCTTACAGGATTTTGGTCTCCAACATACTTTGAAACAAGTGCTATGCTTATAACATTTGTATTGCTCGGCAAGTATTTGGAGTGCCTTGCCAAGGGAAAGACATCTGATGCTATTAAGAAACTAGTGGAACTTACTCCAGCAACAGCTTTATTGGTTGTCAAAGATAAAGGTGCATGCCACTTTTTTTTTTTTATGTGTTTCGTTTTCTTACGAAGAGAAAAAAGGGAGCTTGGGTTATGAATTTTTTATTTTTAGAGGGAAAATCTGTTAGAGGGGATTTCATATATAATCTAATATTGCATTGCATCAGATTAGAAAACTTGCCAACAAATGTTTTGTTTTCTAGGTGGTAGAACTATTGAAGAAAGGGAAATAGATTCCTTACTCGTTCAACCTAGTGACACATTAAAAGTTCTTCCTGGTACAAAGATTCCTGCTGATGGTATTGTTACTTGGGGTTCAAGTTATGTAAATGAGAGTATGGTGACCGGTGAATCAACACCCGTTTCGAAGGAGGTGAATGCATCTGTTATTGGAGGTACAATTAATATGCATGGTGTCCTTCACATTCAAGCCACCAAAGTAGGTTCAGATACAGTTTTGAGTCAGATAATTAGTTTGGTGGAGACAGCTCAGATGTCCAAAGCCCCTATTCAAAAGTTTGCTGATTATGTAAGTATTCTTGTCATGCTCTGTGTAAGCATTTTTACATATTAGGTAATGATTCAGTTCTGAAGTTAAGTGAAATGTTTCATGTCTCTCGATGACTAAGAAAATGACAACTGCATAATTTCAGATTTTTAAGTGATGGTCAACTGATTGGAATTGTAAAAGATATTACAAAGTGATTTAGTGTTACTGTTAATTGGCAAACCCAATTAAGCTTGCAGAGTTGGACTAATATTTTGATGCCTCACCTCTGATCACTGAAGTTCATTCTGTGAACTTGTTCATAAATTGGGATAGTTAATGAATTCATTTATTTTGGTCTTAGTCTTTACTCATAATTCCAACAGCTTTGTTTTGTCCTTGCTGCACTATGCATTTATAATCTTGTGATTGATTGGCGCCCAAATAACTAATATTAGATATAAACTCAGGTGCAATTCTTTTGGCTTGCAGGTAGCAAGCATATTTGTTCCTACGGTTGTGATTTTGTCATTATTGACACTACTATGCTGGTGAGATTAGCTTGACTTGTTTTGCGTACTTGAAAAAGGCTTGTTTCTAATGTGTAATTGGAATTCTTATCACTACTTCTGTCTAAAATTGTAGGTATATAGCTGGGGCTCTTGGAGCATACCCAGAAAAATGGCTTCCAGAAAATGGAAATCACTTTGTTTTTGCGCTTATGTTTTCAATATCTGTTGTGGTGATTGCATGTCCATGTGCACTTGGTTTGGCAACACCAACTGCTGTCATGGTGGCAACAGGGGTTGGGGCCAACAATGGCGTGTTAATTAAAGGAGGAGACTCCTTGGAAAGGGCTCAGAAGGTGAAATATGTCATATTTGACAAAACAGGCACTCTAACTCAGGGGAAATCCACTGTTACTGCTGCGAGGGTATTCACAGGAATGGACCGCGGAGAATTTCTTACATTAGTGGCTTCTGCTGAGGTGACTTTCAATTTCTTGATGATGGTTATTTCTTTGATTCTCATTCTACATAGTGTACTGTCGTAAATACACTATTTAAGGCTTGATTTAATCAATGAGGGTTTATAAGAGTGTCATATTTTTCTAATTTTCTTTCTCCCTACTCGACATAGACTGCTCAACTTCCCCACGAGTACTGGCATTCTGAAACTAGATTAAGAAAAATATTGTTAACGCTGTATCATCTTATCCTATTTGTTTGTCAGAAAATTTCACACTTCCATTTTTTGTGATGCCTATTAGAGGAATCAACTGTATTTGTTTAATATCTTTCTTTTCAATTTCAGGCTAGCAGCGAACACCCTCTGGGAAAAGCAATATTGCAATATGCCCACCATTTTCTTTTCTTTGATGAGTCTTCGCCTACCAGTGGTACTAAGAATGATGCTGCAGTGTTCAAGTCAGGGTGGCTTTATGATGTCTCAGACTTCTCTGCTCTTCCAGGACGGGGTGTCCGGTGTTTTATAGATGGGAAGCGTATTTTGGTAAAGACTTTTCGCAATTGTGCTAAGTCTTTTATTATGTGTAAAAGCTATTTTCCAGAGAGTTGCTTGTTTGAGGCAGTATATCTTTTATTGGATTTAAGAGCTATTTTCGTTATTTGAACAGGTTGGTAACCGGAAGCTGCTGGAAGAAAATGGCATAGAGATTTCTACAGAAGTGGAAAGTTTTGTTGTAGAGCTTGAAGAAAGTGCAAAGACAGGGATACTGGTAGCATATGATGATGTATTAACTGGAGTCTTAGGGATTGCAGACCCACTCAAGAGAGAAGCTTCTGTTGTTATCGAGGGCCTCCGGAAGATGGGAGTCATACCAGTAATGGTTACAGGAGATAACTGGAGAACAGCTCGAGCTGTTGCCAAGGAGGTTAGCATATATATATAGTATTCCCTTTTTCTCAGAAAAGTATGCCATTGTGATAATTTTGGAGTTTGATTTCTTAGTTGATGCATTTGAAATTTGGACTTGTTTAAAAGAAAACCAATATCTTTGAAAGGGATTATAATAGTATGAGAATTAAGTTGATTGGTTGTGTGACAGGTTGGAATTGAAGATGTAAGGGCAGAGGTTATGCCTGCAGGAAAGGCTGATGTTGTTCGTTCATTCCAAAAGGATGGAAGTATAGTTGCAATGGTTGGTGATGGAATCAATGACTCGCCAGCATTAGCTGCTGCAGATGTAGGTATGGCAATTGGGGCAGGGACAGATGTGGCAATAGAAGCTGCTAACTACGTGCTGATGAGAGATAACTTGGAAGATGTGATCACAGCCATTGATCTTTCCAAAAAGACCTTCTCTCGCATTCGATTGAATTATGTATTCGCGATGGCATACAATGTTGTTGCTATACCTGTTGCTGCAGGAGTTTTCTTTCCTTCTTTGAGGATCCAGCTGCCACCATGGCTTGCTGGTGCATGCATGGCTATGTCATCTGTTAGTGTGGTATGCTCTTCTCTGCTTTTGAGAAGATATACAAGGCCCAAACTCACCACAATACTTGAAATTCTTGTAAATTAACCATTATTCAAACAGAGAATCTTCTATGGGTACAAATCAATTTGATGACCCATTGTAATTGTAGCTGCCAATTCGTTGTAAAGGTTTTTGAAATTGCATAGCTCTTCCTGTTCACACACTCAATTTCACATGTTTCTGTATAGATTCTAAGTCATTTACGGGTTTATATATATTAGCTGTTGGTCATGTCTGGTATAAATTGATCAATTTTCTATGGAAAAGGTCAAATCTGTGTTTAATGAAAAAGTAGAAGCATTACTGTGACTCATAATCTTTAAGTAGCATTAACTTTTCAGTTCATCTTGACCTTGAACATATTGCCTTGACATTTCCTAACTTCTATTAAAATCTAGGACGCAATTTGGAATCAAACAATGCTAATAAATTGGGAAAAATGACTAATTTAAGACAAATTATCAATTTAGTCTTATAAAAAATAAAATGTTAATTTTAACTTTTGAAGGTGTAAAAAGGTGTGCAATTACGACTTGTTAATTGTGCTCAATTCACATTGTATGATCAAGATATTATAATTTCCATGAGAGAACTAAAATGAATCAATTACTTAATTATAAATGCATAGTGCAGCAAGGACTTAGTGTATTTCCTACTAGACCTCTTTACACATGATTGAGGGGATTTAAGAAGATTTGAAGGTAAATTTTTGTTGTTATTTATTTGAGTAGGTTTGGAAGTAAAGTTTGTGAGAATTAGTGTAGGATTTAATTGATGTGACAGATTAAAAAAATTTACTTCCAAATTCACTCTCACTTATCTCCAAATCCACTCAAATAAACAACAAAAAAATTTATTATCAAATTCCCTCAATTACTCTTTCCAAAATTCATTAAAGTGAACAAAGCGATAATGTTGAACCTCATACTAGATCCATGCTACTCACATAAGATATAAATAATATTTTCTCGAGAAAGATAATAGTTGGGAGTATCTCTAGTAAGAAAAGAAACTACAAAAAGAAAGTGAGTAAAGAAAAGAAACTACCAAAAAAAAGTGAAGAAGGAAAAAGTAAGTGTATCATGTGCAAACTCGTTCAAAAAAGCTAGCTTGAAGAAGATGTTTTATATTACATCTCATATATTGGGTGCCCTATGTTGTTTAGTGAAAAACCCATCAAGATTTTATTGTACTCATTATTATTAGTGGAAAATTTCCTTCATATTTGAAGTTTTCCAACATTACAAAGTTTTGGTGTCTATTGATTTCTCTTTTCATTTCGCACATCTCATTATTTTGCATATTATTTATGTAGGTAAGATTTATCTTGATTTTGCTTCCACTTCTTATTTTTATTATCTTTCCAACATTTGGTATCATAGACGAATGTTTGTCTTGATGATCAACTCACACAAGTTCATATTCTTGATGAAGGTTCAACAAGTGTGTCTCGTTATGATAAATCACATATAATAAATGAATATTTGTGGTTTAAAATATTTTCACTCAAGGGAGAAGTAACAATAAGGACTCATTTGAAAGGAAGATTGTTAGGAATCTAAACGTGAAAAAGTTGAACATCATATAAAAAATATGACTCATTAATTCATTATTATAAGGTTATGAATTAAAAATGGTGTCAATTTTTTATATATCGATTAGACTCAAGTCTCATTAGTCTTATATCTTCTCAATAATTCTCTCACAAGATACTCATATCAAAATATTCATATCAAATTCAATACTAGTTAGTTATTGGTAACTAAGCATAATTACTTTAAAATTTATAATTAAACTTTTGAAATCATTATTTTTATTATTTGACAAATGAAAACATTCAAACTTCTATAAATCCATTTTTATTATATGACTTGTTACTAGAATACTTATACTCTGCACCCTCAACTTAACTTTAAGTTTTACATAATTTATCTAAATGGAAAATTATATTATTATGAACCTGAAATGTTTTAAGGTTAAATAAATCTAAAAATATTTAGTTTTTACGCAACACACTAATGTATTCATAATTGCATTTTTCATTAAAAGTTGATTCTCAATTATTGAAACTGATGAATATAGTGAAAAACTATATATGGGATTAATCTCCCTTGTATTGAATAATATACACATAGGATCCTTTATTTATAATAGAAAAAATATAGGCTAAACCTAAAATACAAATAAGAAATAATAACAAACTAATTAAAGATAAAAGATAAATATAAAATAAAGATAATATATCTAACACTCCCCTTCAAGCTAGTGCATACAAATTGTATGTACCAAGCTTGTTACTAATATAATCCATAAAGACTCGGTGAAAATATCTGCTTTTGCATTCAAGTGACACCAAATTGCTAATGATTTACAAGATGACATAAAAGACGAAATATCAACCCAGAAGACTCCCCTTGAGCAACAAATATGGGAGGTTGCTCTATGTAAATCTTTTATTGCAAATCGCCCTTGAGGAATGCCACCAGTGGATAAAGAGGTAATTGTTGGAGAGTCACCACGACTATAAATAAACTAACAAAAATCATCTTTTCCATGGGAAAAAAGCATATATGGATGGGTCAAACGCAATGGTGACAAAAGAGAGGTCAGAAGAGATAGCAGTGGAAGAAGTCATAGATGAATACAAGAGAGAAATATTAAAAAAATCCAAGATTCTCTAATCAAGGCACAAGAGCAACCTCAATGCTCTGAAGAAAATGCTTGAGAGGAGACGAGACGTGCGACAACGCACGATGAACATGAAAGAGGAAAACGAGCGACCTCAACACTCTAAATTACTACTAGACATGCCCAATGCAAGACGAAAAAGGGAGCAAATCCATAACTTTAAAAGGTGCTAAGAGCATGTAGGAACTCTGATGAAGGCGTCGTTAATGACATGGAGGTTGCCTGTTCGAGACAATCAAAATCATGTGATCATCAATCGAAACTTGAACTTCGATAATGGCAGCGGTAGACGACGATGTCGGCGATGGCACCGCCGACAGCGGTAGATGGTGCCGCCGCCAACAACGGTGGGTATAGTGGCAGAGGCAAAAATTTTTTTCCTCAAAATAACCTTAGGCTCTAGATACCATGTTGAATATAGTGAAAAACTATATATGGGATTAATCTCCCTTGTGTTGAATAATATACACGTAAGGTCCTCTATTTATAATAGAAGAAATATGGGCTAAACCTAAAATATAAAGGTTTAATACATCATTTGGTCCCTTCTTATGCTGCTTTGGTTCAAAATAGTCCCACCTTTGAAAAAAGTTCACTAAGGTCCCATATTTCAATAAAATTTGTTCAATATTCTCCTTTTGGCAGACGATGTTAAAATGTTAACGGTGCAGATGCTAGCATGACGAAACGTTGATGAGCTGTTAAATTGGAAGCTTACGCGACTCTGTGAAGTCGTTTACATGTGTAAATAATTAAGATAAAAATAAAAAATGACATACAAGAGGTTAAAGAAGAAAACCCTTATCCTTATCTGATTACGCCATTTTTGGGTTTTCGCTATTGTGAAAGTGGTGATTTCTGGATTGTACTGTTGAATCCTTGAAGGCGCAAGTGGAACTTCGTACGGAGGTGAGGTAAGGGTTCATTATCTGAACCTAATTAGTTCATGTTGTTGATGTTTTATTTGGGGGTTAGGGTTTATTTGGGGGTTAGGGTTCATGTTGTTGTTGACTCTGATTTTGGGCGTATAAGAAGTTGTTGTTTACGGCCAGGGTTCTAGATCACATTCTTCATCATCAAAATTAAGGTCTTTATCTGTATCACTCAGTTGGCCTTCATAATCTCCAATTAAAACACGGTCAAATTCAAAAAGCTCACCCATTAATGGTACAACTGTTGAAACGGTGGATCACTTACCTGCATAGGGACAGAAAATTGGTGGCAATAAAATGGAATTGGAGAATTCAAAATCCAAGGACATAAGTGTTGATGTAAATGGAAAAGTTGCAGCAGTTTATGACATAGTTGTGAATGGAGGATAATCATGAAAATAATGTCTTCTTAAAACCATCTGACAGAGTTATAGATCTAAATGAACCACCTGTTGAGAATTTATCTCCATTTATAGTAAAAGGGAAAGAGGGTCTTAGTCATACCGGAAAACATGTATTAAATCCTGCTCCTGAAACTAATGTCAATCTCCATTCTGATATTTCAACCATTGTATCTATGGAGGAGATGCACATGGTTCTTAATAATTATGGCTTAGAATCCTAAAAGACGATGAAAACAATTTAACAGTTGAGGCCTTCTTTGGTTGTGCTCGGTTATGGCCTTGGCATCTTGTTTATTATTGTAAGTTGAAGATAGGGTAAGGGTAAGGGTTTTTTACTTTAACCTCTGTATTTTATTTTTATCTTAATTATTTACACATGTAAATGACTTAGCCACATAAGCTTTCAATTTAACAGCTTATCAACGTTTTGTCATGCTAGCATTTGCACCGTTAACATTTTAACGCCGTCTGCCAAAAGGACGATATTGAACAATTTTTATTGAAATATGGGAACTTAATGAAATTTTTTCAAAGGTGGGACTATTTTGAACCAAAGCACCATAAGAAGGGACCAAATCATGTATTAAACCAAATATAAATAAGAAATAATAACAAACTAACTAAATATAAAATAAAGATAATATATCTAACAGTAACCTTGTCATATTCAAACATTTTTATATTATCTTGTTTTCCATGTAAACATTATCGTTCAAGGATTAGGTTTGAGGTTGAAAAAAGTTATTTTGCTCACTCTTAATATATGAAGGTTGTGTGACTGAACGATTGACTTTCAAGCTTGCAAACAAGGCATTATATAGATTTGAATCATTCATAAGCATTTTTTAAAATTTAAATAATGTTAATTATATTAGAATTTTTCTTTAACTTTTGGATAATTATATTTATGAAAACCTTAAAACAATATTTCAGCGATAAAAAAGTTTTATAAAAATTTTCTTATTGAAAATATTCTAAGATATTAGTATTATTTATGTTATCTGGTGAAACTTTTGTGTAAGAACTGGAAAATAAATCAGTTAAGGGTGAACACATGTGGCAGTTGATAACTGGGTGATTAATTAAAAAGGAAAATATATGAATAAAAAATAATTGAGTTATATTTTTAAAAACGTAAATTAACAAAACTATTCTCATTTCATCTCTGAAACTTGCTGCTCACCCTCTCTGCTGCCACTCTACTCCCTTACTCTTCCTTACTTTCTCTCATTCCTTTCCACTGAATCACTAAATCCTTGCTTAGGTGATAACCTAGAAATGTCAACTTAGAAGACTGTGGTTCTACCGATCATTTCTGCCATTCTGCAACCAGTAAGTCGAAATTCTTCTCCCCATACAATTTTAGAGCTTGGCTCATGCAATAGCTTCTGTTGCATGTGGCTGACTAAGGTTCTCCTCCAATTTTTAGCTCAATTTTTGATTTTTAAAAGCTGATTTCAATCTCCAAATTGGGGATTTATAGGTACTTTCAAGTTCCTAGGGTACAAGGTGTTGAGTCTGGTCATCCTGTGAGTTGCATTGTTCAAGTCAAAGGTAAGGGAAGCTGGGATTCTATTCTTGTGCTGTGAAATTTGCTACTGCATGTGTAATTGATATATTAAGTTTGATGATACTCAAACTGAAGTTGATGATTGTGTTTGTTAGAAACTATAAATTTAGAAATTTTATGTTGATATGTGAATGAGTGTTTGTACTGGATTGGATGTAATGAATTAATGATATTAAATAGTTGAATAATATGATTTTTTGTTAAACTGTTGCTAGATAAGTACTTAAGCAAAATATAAGATTGATTTGTGAATGAGTGTTTGTACTGGATTGGATGTAATGAATTAATGATATTAAATAATTGAATAATATGATTTTCTGTTAAACTGCTGCTAGATAAGTACTTAAGCAAAATATAAGAGTTTAGGGTCAGATTAGAGGAACTATGGTAGTTATATTTTGAAATTAGCATTCCAGGTGGTTTTAGTCATTCAAGATCATTTAGATAAGTCAATTGTGACTTATTAGAAGCTTTAAAAGTGACAAAAATAGTACCTAACTTTTAGAACTAGAATTGGGTATATAGGTTGATGAAATCGAGTAATTTGAGTGCAAATTGATGTTTAATCTTTAAAGAATGATGTTAGGAACGTTTGTAATTACTTAGGCAAGTATAATTAGGGTTATAGTATGTGTTAGGATGATTATAAGTTCACAAAAATGATTAACATTGGTAATGGAGGTTGGAGGTTTTAGGGTGCTGCAGATTATGCAGAGTCGCATAGCGCACTCTGTGCGCTCTGCGAAGGGTTGCTGTCAGGAAAAATTCGCTCAGCGCACCACAGGGTGTGCGCTGAGCGAATTATGTGCGGCAGATTGAGTGTTTTAAATGTTTTTGACGTTTTGGGGGTTCCAGACATCTGTTTTGGACGTTCTTTGGGTCGTTTTGGGGGTTTTTGACCCTTCCGGATCCATTGGTGAGGGTCTCCAAGCTTTTTAAATTAATTAAGTGTTGGTAATAATATGCTATAAAGAAATTTGTATTAACAAAGGATGTTTCTGTGAAAATATGTCATGTTTGATGAATCTTGGGAAGTATGATCATATCAAAGTGATAGTTTAGTATAAAAATCGGGTGTCTAGGTGAGATCCTCATACTATTGAGAATGAATATATGAGGCTTTCACATGGGGGGTTATCCCTAACACTCTAACGGTCTCTCGTTCTCATTTAGAGAAGATTGACGCGTGTGGTGAGAGTAGTGGGAGGTCCTAGTAATAGGTGCTACGTGGAGGCCTATTATGCGGTAAAGGGCTTATAATTGTGTGTGGTAGGGTGGAACCCATTGGCAAGGGCCTTGCAAGGCAGTAGAGGCCACCACAAGTGCACAACCTGCCCCAGATCGATATTCATTCTAGTCCAGACGAGTCTAGATTGCATCTTAACATGATATGACATTCTACTTGATATGTTGTGTGAATATATTGATATGTTTACACTCTGTATGATACCATTGCCTGTTTTTCCAACCCAGCTTACCCTTGAATTGTTTGGTCTGTGTTTTGTATGTGTGTGTTTTTCCTTTTGCAATGAACATCCAACTTTGGATGTGAGTAGAGACAGAGGATGTACCCCTGGAGCATGCCTTGGAGGGAGATGACCCAGCACCTAGCTCTTAGAATTTCTTTCTTAGAGTTTTACTATCTTTTGAGAAATTTTATAGTACTATTGTAGCATTTGGTTCTCATGGCTGACATTAGACCTTTCCTACTATTTTGAGAGACTTCTTATGTAATTAAAGTTTATAATTTTATAGCTCTTTTGGATGACTGTAAATATTATAACTTTATATACATCTTTTCATTGCTTTGTCATATTATAATGATATATCCTATTAAATTATATTCAGTGTATAATTTTTGGGATGTCACATTTTGTATACTATCTTCTTTTCCATAATTGTTTCTGGCTTAAGTGTAATTTTGATCTTATATTTAAAAAAATTGTTTACAATTTTAATATTTCAATTTTTAATTATCTATCATTTTTTTTAATTAAGTGCAACATTTTTCTTAGTTGAGTTATATCTTAGCTTTTTCCTTTTCGTTTGGATATAAGATAATCAAATTCGAAAATAATTATAAAAGCTCAATGTTTTTGTTTTTGTTTTTTACTTGATGAAAAGGTGTAATTACATTATATGTGAGATCCATAAAAGAAAAACATTTGTGATTTTTTCCATTGGGGAACAAAATGATTGAGTTGTTGAAAGTTGAAGAAAATGAAATATTGAAAATATATTATAAGAAAAAGTGAAATATTGAAAATATATTATAGAAACTCTTGTAGGTTTCCTTGTTTAGAAGAATTGGTAACAAGAACATGAGGACTAAAATGGTTTAGTTTGGTGAAAAAGGGAGTTTGACTTTGAAAAGTTGTGACTTTATGTTATTTGCTAAATTTACGAATGAACCCACAAATTGTCATAAATGCAGACAATTAAAATGATTGGTTTATTGGGTATGATTATCTTAAGGAGGAATGTGTTTTTTATTGGGTGTTATTGTTTGTTTGTTTGTGTGTTGGTTATAATCATCTGATGGGTGTGAGTAGAGGACGATAAGAGCAAGCTTTGGATGGAGAATAAATAAATGTTTAGTTTTCTTTAGATTAGTTACAAAATATATAGTTTTATTTTGTTAGGTTGTATATGAAGTTAAATTTGTAGTTATGTTTTGTATAACTATAAATCAACTTTTATTCCTCGTCTCGTTAATTGTTCTATATTATTAAATATGTGATAGTTCTTGTATAGTATGTGAATGAGATGTTACATTTTTTTTTGTATCAGAATAGTTCTTTATTTAGAAACCTGTAGGTTATGAGTGTACTCTTGGTTGCGTTTAATTAGTATTTCAGTTTATTTGAGTTGAACTAATGGTTTTTTCTTGTGTGAGCAGAAGATGGCACATAGGCCACCTCCTTCCCCACCCATAAATCCCGATTGTAACATCCCAATTTTTGGGATGTCCCAATTACGAGTGAAATTATTATTTTTTAAATCATAATACCATTGCGGAAATCCCATTATATAATACCAAAATGAATAAAATAAAAATGAAATAAAGTAAAACCAATTACATTGTTTCTAAAATTTATAGCAGAAAAACTTTAAATAACCCAAGTCCTTTTCCTACTCTCGCGTCTCTATCATGCATTTGGAGCATCTACAACATTCCATGTTCCCGTATAACCAAAAGTCATACGATCATCGCAAGACACACACAACCACAAACACAAAAAATATGGGTAAGCTACCATAACACAACCAATAACAATAAAATCTGTACATAGAAAACAAACATAACTTAATAAGAAATCGGTCATCTACATCAATCTAACAAAATCATTTCTGCACCATGATCATCACCAACATCCTCATTAACTATATCATGACTATATTATCAACATTATCCTTATCAACATCGTCTTCTAATACATCGTCACTACGAATCATCATCACATGTACCTCTATCAAAACCAACCTCATTATGAATAACACCATAAGCCTCCATAATACCATAACTCCATAGTGGAAAAAATTAGTCATACTCTTGTACCTTACCTCACAAACTTGTAGCCTCTTCAACAAGTCCCCTGTAGCCTCCCCTACAGGTCTGCTCGAGTAGTCCCTCCATCCTGACTAAGGAACATGTTTCTTGCCACATAAGGACAAGGAAAACACCATCACCCCCATACAAAGAAGGCATAATACCCGAGCACCTCCTTTTCGCTCACAAGGCTAAAGGGAGTCGTTATCTCGTATCAGACGATCGATAGTCTTAGACTTTACTAGGTACAACAAGTGGACATATCCCCCACTCTTATGCTCATCAACCACACACTCAGGTGCAACTTCAACACTTACCCATTCCAATCATCAGTCAAAGTCCATCGTATATTTAAATACAACAACTATTCTCATTCTCTGTCTAACATTATTCATTCATCATTATCTAAAGTCTCATTCAAAACCCAATGTACTCAACATGAATATAATTCAACAATAGGTTACAAAACAAATAAATAAATATCATTCAATATCAAACCAAAAATAATAAATCATTTATTATTTTAATTAATCCTTAAAATCTCATTTCTCTCTCTTTTTTTTAGCTAAGTTAATTTCTATTTCTAATTTTATTTTTAATTAATTTGATTCCCAATTAATTTAAAATCTCATTACTTTTCTTTTAAACCAAATAAATTTTTATTTCCAATTTTATTTATATTATTTTATTTTTATTTCCAATTCCATTTCTGATATTAGGTTATACTTATTTATTGACTTAAATTTCAGTTTTACTTTATTATTATTATTGTTATTTTTATTTATTATGTCTTCATCATTTCTTTGTTAAACCAAGACCCCTCATGGGTCATGCAGGCACAACCAGCTGGCACAACCAAGCCCAAAAAGTTCAAACCCTAGGCTTGCAGCCCAAATAAGTTTAAACTAAACCAACCAAGCTATTATGTTCAAGGATGCACATAAATATGTTCAGCAGTGCAATAATTGTCAAACAATAGGGGGAATCTCAAAAAGACATGAAATGCCTCTAAATATTATTTTGGAAATAGAAGCTTTTGATTGTTGGGGAATCGATTTTGTAGACACTGCCATATCTTCTCTCTCCAATGAATATATTTTGGTTGTAGTTGATTATGTGACAAAATATGTTGAAGCAGTGGCAACTTCTATGGCTGATGCCAAAATAGTAATCATATTTCTTAAGAGAAATATCTTCTACAAGTTTGGTACCCCAAAAGTGTTGATTAGTGATGGAGGTTCACACTTTTGCAAAGCTCAACTTCAGAAATGTTTGGAGCATTATGGAGTTTGACATAAAATTGCATCACCTTATCATCCATAGACCAATGGACAGGCAGAGGTGTCAAATAGGGAAATCAAGCATATCCTAGAGAAAACAACGACTTCTTCAAAAAAGGATTGGTCAATGAAGTTGGATGACGCACTGTGGGCGTATAGAACTGCTTATAAGTCCCCAACTGGTTTATCCCCATTTCAGCTGGTATATGGTAAGTCATGTCACTTACCAGTCGAGTTGGAGCACAAGGCATTCTGGGCCTTGAAATTTCTAAATTTTGATTCAAAGACAACAGGAGAGAAAAGAAGATTACAGTTGCGGGAATTGGAAGAAATAAGACTCAAAGCTTATGAATCCTCTAAGCTCTACAAGGAAAGGATAAAAGCTTATCATGACAAGAAAATTCTCAAGAGAGAATTCTACCTAGGCCAATCAGTGTTACTATTCAATTCCAGGTTAAGGTTATTTCCTGGAAAACTCAAATCAAAATGGTCAAGATTGTTTCTTGTCAATGTTGTCAAACCTTATGGAGTTATTGAGTTAGAGGATCCTGAATCCAAAAGAATTCGGATTGTAAATGGGCAAATATTGAAGCCCTACTTTGGTGGTGAGGTTGATAAACTTGCCACAATCATCCAATTGGACGAACCGTAATGATACATGCATCAGGCTCGTGATGTTAAACAAGCGCTTCCTGGGAGGCAACCCAATGTTTAATTATGTTTTCACATTTTATTTTTATTTTGTGTGTTAATTGTGTTTGTGTATATATTATGTGTTTGTATGCAAAATGATAAGTTTTAACATTTAAATGTCTCGTTAGGGCAAACCATGAATGCTTAAGTGTTTTTTTTAACCAAAATGTATGTGTCATGCATGACAATAAGTTTTGGTGCCAAAATTAGGTTCATTGAATGTTAAAAATTGTCTTGTTTTGGCCAAATTGTGAAATTTGAGTTTGAGAGTTTGATTTTGCATTTGATGATGTGAAACTTTTTGGAATGACAGATAATTGGTTGAGGAATAGATTGATTTGTGTCTCTAGATTAATTAGACCGAATTCATCATGAATTGGGTGAGTAAAAGTTGAATTTTTTTCAAAAGTGACAAAAACTACATTATTTTCGCCAAAGCTAAACCTTCTTGCATGGGCGAGATATGCAAAAAACTGAAACACAAGTTTTGATGATATTTTTACTTAGGCGAAAAAAGACTCGCCTGGGCGGGAATTGAATTTCAAATTTTCAGTTAAGCTAAAACTAAGTTGTCTGGGCGAGATTTAGGCTAAAACTTGGGGTGCCCACTCGAACATTTTCCCTTACGCGAAACTTTGCTCGCTTGGGCAAAAATGTCCTACAACTAAGGGTGTGCCACTAGAGCTTTTTCATTAAGGCGAAACTTGGGTCGCCTGGGCGAAACCTTTTAAAACTGTTGTCTCCTCAATCTAACTTAAGCAAAAAAATTTAGCTTAAGCGAGACCATGCGACCCTATGTTAAAACTCAGAAAAGGAAGGATTGGTTCATAACCACTTTTTTTCCAACACAATGCTTTCTTTCCTCAAATTATAGGGCGCGAGTTTCTTAGTCCAATGGCGCTCAATTAACTCACCAATCCCTTCCTCCCTTTGCTAATTTCCCTTGAAGGTAAGTTCTGCTTAACTATCTTCCATTTTCACAGAACAAATTTGGGGTTTTTCTCTGTATGTTTTGTGGAACCCTAGGGTAGTGCCCATGCAGGTTGTTGTTATCCATGAATTATTGTGAATGTTTAAGTGTGAGTTGTTGGTATAGCTAAATGGTGTAGGTTGTTTGTGCATGGAATAATTCAAGAAAATTTGATTTATGAATATACACATGAACTTTTCGATGAAATGCCTAACTTAGTTGATGAAATGCACTGGCCATGTATCTGACTTGAATGTGCCTATATGCCATCTTTTCTATTGTATAATGAGGGAAGATGTCACTGTTGATGTGGCCACCATTATCTTTGAGGAAACCCATAAATTTGTGCGATATGAAGTCAACAGAAACAATGAGAAGAGCAAAGGTGCTTTAGGATTTCCAGCTTTAATCACAACTCTTTGCCAAGCTCAAGGGGTGGAGGTAGAATTAAGTGCTAAGATACGACCCTCAATTACCAAGAGATTTATTGAGAAATTTTATACCAACCCCGCAAAATTTGTGCAACCAAAACGACCACAGATAGAACAACCAACAACTGCAGAACAACAAACATGCGCTGAACAACAACCTCAACTCAACCTTTCTTTTTCATTCATAGAGGACAATTCCACCTTTATGAGTACCCCTATAACAATGTTCGAGGACCATGTCCAAGCATGACTCCACCAGAATTCTTGGCATACTTATAGTGGCTTGGGGACAGTCCAATTTTTCTGGGGGGAAGTGGACTAACTGGACTTGATAATAGTTGTGCAGCCGGATTCACATCATGCTTGGGACCGTCTGGAGCTGTACATCCTGACAGCAATTTTGCAGCTGGATTCACACCAAGTGAGGAGTCATCAATGGTTGTAGATAGAGATGACCTTGTTGTGGGGGAAGAGACAATCGTTGCTAGGGAAAGGGCAATCAGAGTGGACCTTCAAGAGGAGGAGCATCAGACTGATTTTGATAGAGTAATGAGGAGAGATTGACACACAAAACTATTAAAACCTCCATAACTCAATGAAATACAATTTTTTTGTTCTTTTGTTTTACTGCAAAACTTTTATATTTAGTAATGTTATGCTTTAGTTGTTTCGGTTAGAATGTTTTTACCTTATCTAATTAGTTAGAATTTATAGTTTACCTTACTTTTTGCTTAATATTATGCACAGAACACATACACAACTAAATTATTTTTTTTAGAATTATTAGAAAATCTTTCTTGAGGAAATTAGTTAAAGAGAAATCAAGTTTCAATAAATGTCCTAAGATAGTACAACTTAGTAAACTGAAAAAAAAAAAGGAAAATTTTAGTTGAATCTGTAATTAAATGGGATTGGGATATTAGTGCTGGATAATTGGTTAAGATAATCAATTGTAACAACAAGTGATATACCAAGGAAAGAAACCAAAAAACCCAGTTGGAGAGTGTGTGAATCCTTAAGCAGTTTGAAAGTTTCCACTATTTGTTGTCAAATTGATATTGCTTGAGTTTTCATTTGGATAACATCATACTTGAAGCATGGAAATGATCAAGGCAGTTTTATTGAATTTAAATAACTCAGTGTCAAACATCCAACCTAGGAATAAGCATCCTTTTGTGATAGCCCATTTGAGCCTAATTGCTTTGAATTATGCACCTTAACCTTAACTTTAATTAGTATCCTTTCCCTTTGCACACCTTAGGGATAGAGAGCATAGGTGCATTTTATTCAACTTTAAAATGGGAATTGGTTGGTGGAATTGTACTTAGAAAAGAACGGGGATAAGTATTTTGTACTATAATTCACTCCTTAGTATTGTATAGAAATGTATCTATTAAAAAAAACAAGAAAGGGAAAGAAGAAAAATAAATTTTGAAAGAAAGAAAAGAAAGAAGAAAAAGAAGGAGTGAATAATGAATGAAAAAGAAGCATTGGGTTTTGAGGTATGAGATGTGATGAATTGAGAGTAGAAATAGAAGTGGGTTTAAAGTGTAGTTATGCTCTCTTTTCTAAAGTTATGCTTTTGTTATCCTGAAAAATCATAATTCTTGGAAGCCCAGCCTCATTACAACTCTTAAGAGACCTTGAGATCCATGCTAATTGTGTGTGTGGTTTGATTGAAAATGACTAGAAATTTTAAATTATTCAATTTCAGTGGAAAATGAGAGAAACACATCCCTGTAAGATTTAAGAGAGAATTTCCTTGGTTAGAATCAATGGTTCTTACAATTGATTGTCTTGAAAAATTTCCTGCACTTTTATCTTGCTTTTATTTGATAATTGGATTCACCATTTGCTTATGCTTTTGAATCTGTAGTTTGGAATGCTAAAGTTGTCATGTAAGGACTACGAAATTGATTACTCAAATAACCAATTTCAAAGTTTGAGTTTTGAAAAGTCGTCGGGATATTATTAATCTGCTTGAGGACAAGCAAGATGCTAGGTTGAGGGGGAATTGATAAGTGAAAAAAAGTATTAAATTTTCATATGGAATTTTAGCACTTCTGTTTTAAATTGTGTACATTTGTATCAATTTTCCCTAATCTAAGAAAGATTAAATGTAATCATTTGCTTCCGAGTTTTTGCTTCAGGTAAATTAATAGATAAGATCAAATCCTGCAACAATTCGCCCAAGCTAGAATGATCTCGCCTAAGCGAGAGCAGATCAGAGAAATACCTTCTACAAGCCACTCTCGCCTAAGTGAAAATGATCTCGCTTGAGCGAGATTCGTCCAGGAAGCCATTAATTTAAAAGTCATTCTCGCTTAAGCGAGAATAATTTAGCTTAAGCAAGAATGACCTTTCTTCACCATGAAGTACCTTCTCGCTTAAGCGATAATCAGCTAGCTTAAGCAAGAATTCGTGCAGTATATATATACTCATGATTCAGGAAGAAAGAGAGAGAGCTAGGAATCAAATCACAGAGTTATTAAAATAGTTGTTCTTCAACTTTAGTTGTAGGATCTTCTTCTTTATCTCTTAGAATGTCAATGGCTACCATGAGTGGCTAATCCTTTCTCTTGGGATTGAATCTAATCGATTCGAACTCGGATGTAATATAGTGATATTTATATATAGCATTTCTGTTTTTTTATTCAATATTGGTATTTTTGTTCTGCTCTTAGTGCTTGATTCTATCTGATTAATAGTTTCATGAATATGAATTTTAGGTGTGACTGGAAAGTATTTCTAAAAATCATATCTGAACAAAAATACTTGATATACTGTTATGCTAGAAATAGATTTCAGTATATCAATTGCTTATAACACCTAAATATAATGTTGGATAGTTTGTTAGATATGTGAGGAATCAATATTCAAGGAACTAATCTTATGAATTTTATATGTGAGGAATTGGTATAAATGACTTATGTGTGTTGCATCAATATTGGTAATTTCAGATGCTATATGTTTATATTCATTCAGATTGTAGACAAGTGAGATAGATGAATTCAATCCCATATCCTCATATTAAATTTTCTCTAACTTATTTGTTGTTATTACTTTACTTTCATGCAACATAATATAATTATAAAAATCCATTATGAATCAGATTGAATATCCTTGTATATATGTTGTTTGAGATAAAATTATCTATTTAATTGAAGTTGTTCCTCGTGGGATCGACACTTTCACTTAAAAATCATTATATTTGTTCGCCATCCTTTGGCGGGGACAAACACCACAAGTAAGTCCCCGAAGCACCTTCACGATCTGTTCCATGGAGAAAGGTTGTCGACACCGAGAACTGATCTCCAACCTCCTCTACTATGAGACGAAGAATGAGGAGTCACGCCTTCACCAGTGAGAAACTGAACAAAAACATTCTGTTTCGGTTGGATTGGTCCGAGGGTCGGTTGACCTTCCTTCTCTGCTCTCTCTCTTGGTTGTTTTAATCCTTTCTGAGAACACAATCCTCCGGTGGGTGGTGGACCTGCAAAAGACACTCTAACGCTCAAGTTAGATATGTTGTATAAAGAGGTCTATATTTTATTTAGGATAGTTCAATGTTGTTTTACCTGAACGTTAATAGTATATTTATAAGACTTGTGATAGCCAAGCACATTGATTAATCATTAAGTCAGGCAATCAAATTCAATAATACTTTGCTAATATACCTGTTAATTGTCCATTAATATCATATTCTTGTGCAATATGACATGTCAATCACTCATAAATAGTGTATATTCATATTTAATATGACCATTAAACATGCTCATTAATGATTTTTACCTTTCCTGATTGGTATTTATCTGACCATCGGTCGGTTGCCTGTTTTGGGCCGAGATTCTTCTTAGCCGGTCGGTCACCGGGGTATTGTACATTAAGCCTCCCAAGCCCCGAACAGCTGTTTGTAGGTGTGAAAGGGTTTAATTATGTCGGACGAATTTAGACGAGAATGGGAGTTCATGTGGAGCGTTCCCCACCGCTCGGTTTAGGACGAGAGTGGGAGTTCACGAGGAGCATTCCCCACCGCTCGGTTTAGGACGAGAGTTAGAGTTCACGAGGAGCTTGTCCCACCGCTCGGTTTAGGATGAGAGTGGGAGTTCACGAGGAGCTTGCCCCATCGCTCGGTTTAGGACGAGAGTGGGAGTTCACGAGGAGCTTGCCCCACCCCTCGATTTAGGACGAGAGTGGGAGTTCACGAGGAGCTTGCCCCACCGTTCGGTTTAGGACAAGAGTGGAAGTTCACGAGGAGCTTGCCCCACCGCTCGGTTTAGAACTTTTTCCTATGCAAGATATTTTTACTCACAAAAATATGAGTTAAATAAAATATTTATTTTTATAATGAGATAACGTTAGAATCTAATAAGGTTGAACGTTGGTTTGAACCTTCCTGCACTTGATATTTTTACTCACAAAAATATGAGTTAAATAAAATAAAATTTATAATTTATAAATTATAATGAAAAGTGGAACCTTTCAAGGTTGAACGTAGGTCTGAACATTTCTGAAAGTTCTCAAATCAAAAGACATGTTTTTAGAAATTATTACGGAATTTTTTTACTCTTGTTGCAAAACCTGGTGTTGATTCGAAGTAGCGATGTCGAGACCGAGTGCTAATCTTGGTTCCTTGCAGTTTCAATGGGATGTCGCTCGGCCCCACGGTGGACGCCAAAATGTTTCGGTTGGCTTGGTCCGAGGGTCGATTGACCTTCCTTCTCTGCTCTCTCTTGATTGTTTTAATCCGTTTTTAGAACACAATCCTCGGTGGGTGATGGACCTGCAAAAGACACTCTGACGCTCAGGTTAGATATGTTGTAGAAAGAGGTCTATATTTTATTTAGGATAGTTCAAGGTTGTTTTACCTGAACGTCAACAGTATATTTATAAGGTTTGTGGTAGTCAAACACGATTAATCATTAAGTCAGGCAATAAATCCAATAATACTTTGCTAATATACATGTTAATTATCCATTAATATCATATTCTCGTGCAATATGACCTTTCAATCACTCATAAATAGCGTATATTCACATTTAATATGACCATTAAACATATTAATTGGTCATTAATGATTTTTACCTTTCCTGATTGATATTTATCTGATCATCAATCGATTGTTTGTTTTGACTCCGAATTTTGGTCGATCACCGGAGTATTGTACACATTCTAATTAGGATTCTTGAACATTAAGATTTCTTATTCTTTAAATCAAATCCTTTCTTAACAAAATGTATCTTCTACAAGCCATAAACAATTAAAAGAAGGAAACAACAAAAACAATTTAGGGATTTATAAATTTTAGGTTTTCCAATTTTCAAGGTTTCTCGATATTGTAAAAACCAAACACAGAAGTGGCAGGGCAAAAACAAATTGAGGTTTTTCATAATTTAAAGTTTCGCAAAAAGGATTCCGGATTGGGTTTTCTGGATGATTAAGTTCCAAAAACATTAAAGGGGTTATTAATTTCCAATTTATTAACATTTATTAGATTTCTTTAATTTGAATCCAAAGTGGAGCATTCATTAATGCACGGAAGGATTTCATATCCAACCAATAATGAATAAATAAAACCCTTAATTAAAAAAAAATTCTCACAAAATTGAAGAAAACCATATTAGGATTTATGCAAATTAATCATAAACTAACATGTTGTATATTCTTATACCAATAGTTAGATTTATGATTCACAGAGATTAATAATAATCATAAGCATTAAACCCTTTCAAATTGAGCATTTTCCAATTTTCTTTTGGATAGAAAAATAGAAAAATAAGAAGCCTAATTGAAATATTAGACATTGAAAACTATTAATAATCAATTTTGGATATATGATTTTTTCTCTATAGAACATTTTTAGTTCAGTCTAGATTTCCTCTAAGACAAAGAGAAAGAAATTAGAATGATACGTGTACTCACAAATGGGGATCATAATCTTTTTTGTAACCGTTATTTTTTTAGTTTCAATAATTATAATTTGATCCACTAAACAAATTAAAATTATTGTTGATTTCTATACCATAAGCATTTTATGACATATTTAAATCACCTAACATATATCATCACTTAACGTATATATGAATAAATAGTAATGAGCAAAACAAAATTAAAATTTTATTGATGATTAAAACAGAAAAAATAAATTTATGAATAAGTTTACGCGAAATTCAAATGTTTGAGTAAGAAGTTATTTTAGTAGTTTGGTGTTTGTTTAATGAGTTGAAGCGTTCAATGACAATACGTAATTTACGAGGTCTTTGAAATGGCAATTATTATTATTGGACACCTTTCATTGCCTGCCCCCAAAGATAAGGCAAAAACAACATCAACTCCATTTTGAAAACGTAAAAGAGTGAGACAAACATGGAAGAAACTCACTTGATTTTCGCAAAAGAAAAAAAAGAAGAAACAAAGACAAGTCAAACTTTTCTTCTACTTCCTCAAACCACGTTTAAGTCTATACTATGTTATAAAATTCAAGGTTGACCACGTATGGACAAGGACAAAAGTTTCCTAGAAACAAACATGCAACTAAAAAAATTGAAACCTCGTTTAATAACTCAAATCTCATTTAAGAATTTAAATTTAAATATACTAAAAATAATGTATTTTATTAATTTCGATCATCATTGGTTGATTATCTTGAACATATCTTCTAATAGATCATTTTAGGTAATTATTTTTTGTTGGTTACTTTTGAGTCGATTATTTTTAGCTGATTATTTTGATCTATTATTTTTTGTCGACCATTGTAAGATCGATTTCTAAGATAAATCACTCATGACCAATCCAAATTATCTTGACTAAACGACAATACAGAATAAAGGTTAGATTAACATGAATGACAATCACAAATTAACCTATCAATATTGATTAAGGGATAAATGGGTTGTGATTAGGCCAATAAAAAAGGTAAAAGCTGATAACAAATACTATAAATAAAAATGTCTAAAATATAACTTTCATATGTATACAGAACACATGCATCATCGTAAATAATGCATTCTTACTTTATCACCTATTGACTTTATAATTAAAATACTTTTTACAGATATTATCCAAACGACTTTGGTAAATAACACTTGAACAGTTTTGACGAACAACACTTGAATATGAAAACAAGTTAAAGAGTGATTAATGTAAAAACTCTTTGGAAAATGGCTAATTGAATTTGAAAACTTGTCTGATCCTTCTCAAAACAAATGAAGATGAAAAATGAGTCCAATTCGGTCTCATTGGAAAATTTGGCTAATTTATTTAACTTACCTAAAAATTAATAAAAAGAATGCAGAACCCTTAAAACTTAGCTTTTGAACATATGCCTTTTTTTGTTCTTGGTAACTACTACCTCGTAATAAGAAGGAAATCACACGTAAAATATCAAAACCAAGAAAATAAGAGACTTTTGAATAATTTGTCGAGAGGACACATAAAATTTATTTAAATTCAATAGGATTGATTGAGTAAGAAGAAGTCGTAGGAAGAATAGTTTATTATGAATTACGTCATTTCTTAATTATTTAAAGAATATAATATTATATGTTAATCAATTGCTCAGTTAGTGATAATCAATTTAGATTGTTCTTTTGGTATAACTTAAAAAACACACTGATTTTAATATACTAAAAAACTTTTATTATATTTTAAAATATCAAAATTAATATATAAGTGTATTATAAAAGTTTTAAATTCTTTTAAGAAAATTGCTTTGGAAATGTATATTTTTTTTTTAAATTTCTTTCGAGAAAATAGCTTTATAAATATTTTATTCAATTAAGACAAAATAATTGAGAGAGATTCTTAAATTCAAACTTTGTTACTCCTTGTAAACAAAAAAAAAAATATTTCATTGTTATTTTTCTTGATCACATTCCAAACAAACTAGAAACCTCACATTGATGATAGCAATACATAAATAAGAGAACTACATAGTTAGTAATAGGATTCTTTTTATTTTCATAAAGTATTGTTTTGGTGCAAAGAGAGAAAAAAAGAGTAATTAAGAAGAGTGAGTGATGTGATTGCATGATGAATACGAGGGATACTATATATTAAGTAATGCATGACACTTCTTGGAAACAACCTATATATCCTTGGCCAATAAGTTTCCCCCCTATCTCCATCAAAGAATGGTCAAAATTGAAAATCTTTGCTACACACCTACACACACTCTATCTCTCTTCCTTCTTCATACTTCTTTATATTTCAAAATTACTTTATGCATATACATAAATTAATACAACATGTTTGTTTTAAAAAAAATAATAATTAATCACCTAAAACCATTCTACTATTACTTAGTACTACTAAAATTGTTTTAAGAATTTGCAAGAAATCTTTAGTGTTTTTCATATTTCATGTGAATTTTTCTTATGTAAATTGAATCGTTTTTTAGTAAATATATTCCCAAAAAAAAAGTGAAACAATATATTTGGTTAGACATAAGAAGAATTATTAAAGCAATGTAGTTTTTAAGTAATCCTCACAAAACATCCTAAAAAAAACTAAATTTTATAAAAGAAATAAGATTTGATATATATGAAATAATAGAATACTTAAAAATATTAATTGTTGTGTAGATGGAAAGATAAATAAGAAGAGGTGATCTTGAGGTGTGAACAAAATTGGGTTTACTCAGACTTTATATTCTTCAATCACCCTAACACTTGCTATATATACGAAACCAATCTCAGAAAACAAAGTCTAACACTCAACAAAATCATGAACATGACTGCCACTGATCATGATCAGTGCATGCAGTTTGATGAGCAATTTCTGGTGGATGATCTTGATCCATTCATAGAAGGATTCATGGATTCAACCATATGCATGTCATCATCAAAGAGCATGATGAGTCCAAGCAACTCATCACACAATAACAACACAACAAGTGCTAGCCACCATTTAACTCCAAAGGGTTGTGCTTTCAAACCAGTTCGAAGGAGATCTAGGGCTTCTAAGACCTCTCCCATTACCCTTCTGAAAGCCAACACCTCCAATTTCAGGGCATTGGTACAACAGTTCACTGGCTGTTCCACCACAACAACCATGTCACTTGCAATCCATAAGGGTCCCATTACCCTAAATTTCCAACAAGGTAGCAAACAACAGATTCATTATCACACAACAAACATAACTACACCAATGCCCCATGTTTCTCAGCCACAACAGCACTTGATCATGAGAGACCATGTCAAAAGCAGTAGTGACCTTTGTGTTCCAACTTCTAATGGATTTGGCTTTGATGATGATTTTAGTTTGCATGAACTAACCCTGAATGCCATCTCCAATGACATCCAAGGTTTGTTTGTTTGATGAAAATAATGTATTATGTTGTGTCATAAGTACTCTATATCTTTGGAAATTATGCAGATGTTATATATGTATCATAAAATTAAGCAATACTTCATGTTTATTACCCTTATTCTATCCATTCACTTTCTTTATTCTTTTTCTTTGTGTCCTTCAATCTTCTTGAGATCCTTTATTACATTACCTTCTTTGACAAACTTTCTGTATGAAGATTTTCAGAAGATAAAGTTAAATAATCTCTTGTCACAATGAAAAACAACATATGCAAGCAAACATAAACTAATGAATTTAACTTAAGAAAATATACATTTAAAAGAAACATTATTATTAGCAAACAAAAAGCAAATCAAATCAATCAAAACACCAATTTACAAAAATCAAAATCACACATGGATGCATATATCAAAATTAGGATAACTTTCTGAAATACTTTTATTAAGGATGTTCTATAAAAGAAAACATTAAATTCAAACAAATACTTAAATTTTATAAATAACTTAAGAATGATGAATTAATGTAAGTTTATTACAGCTTGAATCCATATTTTTTAAACATTGAATTAGATGAATTTTCTAAAACATATATGTTTACTTTTTTTTAAGGATTTATCCGTTGTATATGTGTAAATCTCTCAAAATTATAACAAGAACTTTTCAAATTTTCCAAGAAACTCGGAAGTAGGAAGAGAAACTCTTTTTAAACAGTAACAAATTAACATGGAATTATAGAAGAATAAGAAAAGGAGAAGAAAACCAAGAGGATCAAACTAATTTGTGTATTATTGTGTTTTCGAAAGAAGAAATATAAATTTTATTTGTTCTTTTCTCTTTTCTTATTCTTACAAAGTTCTGAATTTTCCAAAAACTTGATCTTAAGATTTATTAAAATTATGTTATTTGTTTAATTTAATAAAAATAATTTTTATAAAATGTTCTTAATTTTTTATACATATTATATATTTATATTTAAAAATTTAAATATAAAAAACCTTAATCACAAGTGAATCAAGAATTGGTCAACACCCAGAAAGCTTAGCAATAGCAACATCTCTTAATATTAGTTATTTAAAACAGCAAACAAATAATGGAGTCTTGGTCAAAATCATAGTAAAACCAAACATAATTTCAAGTCATATTGCTGTTTTTCAAAAACCTTGTGTACTTTGTCTTTCTACTAACTACATGCATCGATCTTTAAATCACTCTAATTCAACTGCATTAACTTAATAGCACGTGCAAAATAAACTGTATTCTTTTAAGAACATGGCATCATCTTTGAACTCCATTTTTTTTAATATGTCATTTATGAGAATGAAGTTTCGCAGAAGATATGTATTTGATATTCTTGATGGGTACGCCACTAATCAAAGTATAGTTACAAAAGGTATACAAAATTGTAAATTTTTCAGATGGTAACATAAATTGCAAATTTTATTCTTTTTTACAAAAATATGATAATATATATATATATATATATATATATATATATATATATGACAAAAATAATAAAATAAAGTGAATTTCTTTGTAGATTCTTCGTCAAATTTAAATACACTAAATCAGTCATTCTAATAATACATGTTTTTTTCGGTAATCTTCAAGCTTTGACCGAGGGGATGAGAGAGTAAGGTTTCTGTGTGAATTGGAAGTGTGATTGGAATATACCTGGCTTGTGACCTTGACTCTCTATTTATAGATTATCATAAGCCCAATAAAACATAAACAGAATACAATATAAACAGTTTTAGTTTTTACTCATAAACAGCTTTATCAATATCGTTACTCATAAACAGCTTTATCAATATCTTTAATAAGATATTATTTTATTCTCAATATCTTTAATAAGATATCTTTGATTCTAGTGGACTACAAGCCCAATAATAAGAGTTGACCTAATTATGGTCTAGCATAAACATGATGTTGCACATAACCGATCGGCTATTCTTCGTAACCGGTCATTCCGGATATCATACCGTACAATACATAATCAAACTTAATTATCTAAATCATTCAAATTAAAAAAAAACAACTTTGCGAATATGATATGATGCAATTTTACTTCAGTTGTAGACATTTAAAGAGAAATACAAACATCAGATAGTTATGCTTAAGTGACACAAGAAGAAGTCATATACGTGTGACATGACTTTTGACTTTTCATACTGAAGTTATAGAATAATGATATTATGACACATTTTTATATTCATTTGACACAAAGTATAAGGATAAAATAGTCATAAAAGTATAAAATTTTATATTTTTTTTAAGAGAAAGGAGAGTAAAAAGTAAGAAATGATAATGTCAAATGAATGTAAAAATTTTAAGTGTATCAAAGAATATTTTTTTGAAGTGAGTTAAACACTATTTCATTTAAGTTTTATTACATTTTTTTTTTATTTTTTAAAATTTTAATGAAGATTTGCATAGTTGGTATGATCTTAGTATGTTATGATATCGTGATGAAATGAATAACTCATTTCAAAATAAATAAATAAATAATGTTCTTTTTGTTGAAATGAAGGTCACATTAAAAGATAATTGTCCATATAAATAATGTTAAAGTTATAACGTAATTACAATTTATATCATTAGTTTTTCTTTTTTTTAGTTTGGCAGGGAAATTTATAGTTTTTTCTCTTGGCAGAAACTCACAAAATAAAGTAACTATTAATATATATATAAATGTATATAACTTTATAAACGAAAACTAAGAAAATAATTTATGTAAAATTCATGTCACACATGTAAAACTTCACTAAATTTGTATCATTTTTATACAACTTTAGTTTAAACTAAATTATATTAAAATCATGTCATTTTTATACAATTTCCATTTATATCACATTATACTGAAGTCATACAAATCATGAATGACTTCATTAAAAATATTAAAAAAATAACAATAAAAATCTAATTAAACTTAAATGAAGTCGTGTTTAACCCATATGATTTCACCATTTATAGAAATCTTAGAGTCAATACAATTTGAATTAGAAAGCCAAACATATAAGCCTGATTTCTTCACAATAAAATCATGTCACTATAGTACAAATTAAGGTAAGATTGTACCATATTAATAAAATTGTCAAAAATAACCTAAAAGAACCGTTAAAAAAATTGCCAAAAACAAACGTTTATATTTTTAAATCATTCTTTCAATACAATTCCAAATCTACATCTACATTAAATAATAACCCAAATAAATGATAACTCTAAGTGTCATAGTATTTTAGAAAATTAAAATTAAAATATATCTATCCTAATATTATAATATTATAATCGAGTGACAGATCAAATATTTTTAAGGTGTCAAGATAAATGTACAAATATTTTGAGTGTCAAATACATAAATTATAATAAAATAAAAAAATTATTTTATTTATATATTTATTTACCTAAATAAAAAGAACAAATTGGGAATGAAGGCCTCTATAAACCTTCAAAACTCCACACCAACAGATAAAATATTTCTAACAGAAATCACGATTTACTGTTTCTTCTTCTCCATATTTTTCTCTCTCACCTCATAATATAAAAGATAACCATCTTGCCTTTAATATATCTAAAATAAATATAAAATAATAGTAGTATAAACTGAATATTTTTATAATATGTTATAAATGTGATTCTTTTTGGAAATAACTATTGAATTTAAAAGAAAAAAAGTTCCAAAAAATCAGAAGAATAAAATATAAAATCATTTATCAATAACTTTTGTAAAGGTCTGAAAATTCTTTTAAAGCCATTGGCCTTATAATTAGAGCAGTCAGGTCCACGAGCTAAGGGTGCCTTAGTCTTAGAGGGAGGCTTTTTCAGAAGTCAGACTTCATTTGCTAAGTTTTTCCTTCTCTCTCTAGAACATTGCCCTAACCTTGTGCTCTGCCTTCTCTCTACATTTCCAGCACTTTGAACCGTTCAATTTTTGATTGGGTTCTGCCAAATCATTCCTGGTGTAGAGAGCTTCAATTCTACCGATCAATTTCTTCATTCCGACTGGTCCTGTGAGTTCACTGCTATGTGGGTACTGTTAGGACATCCCCAAGTAACTATTCTACGTAACCAAATAGGTAAGGGGAGCTAATTATTTTGTGTGAATTTATTTTATAAAATATATGCTTGTTGAATTTGAAGTTGATGTACTGTTTGAACTGCATTTCTCACTGTGTTATATATTTGTTGAGCATGAACTGGACTATGCAAATGATGAACCTGTGATTGATTGCCTGTGGCGTGTTTTGATGAACTTGATTGCGGTAATTTAGACTGTTAGGAGATGTATGGAGTGGTTATATTCTGGGTTCTGCGTTGATGGAAGAAATCCCTTTCTATTCGGCTAGGATTGAATATAAAATTTTATAATGTAATATATGTTAGAAAGTTTAGGATTTTGATATAATATATTATATTTTATACATGATATATTATACAGTATGTTGAAATCCTTTTTATTTGGTTAAGATTGAATATAAAATGTTAATCTGTTTTGGGTGAAATCGATCTAGTTGGAGGGTTTGGAGTAAGGGCTCTGTGATAGCATGTATATGGGTATTAAATAGGTTTATAGGTACTGTTTAAGGTTGTTGTGAGGGGAAGTGAAATATTAAAATTAGACATTTCAGATTTAGAGCATAAGAGAACATGGTAGATAATTTAAATAAATTAATTGTTAATTGTTGAGAACCTTTCTTTGTTGGTAGGATAGAGGAACCTTAAAAACCTGAGTTGGCACATCCCTGATCATAGAGCAGCCCTGGCCTGGTCCAGTCAGTTGTGACTAGTCATATGTGCTGGCGTCGAAGGTGAGTTTGATGCGTTCAGACATCTGGGTCCTCTCCGGTGACCAATTGGGGGAAAGTAAGATCTCTACTATGATAAAAATAAAATAAAACAAGTTTATTGTAGATGCATAAAGTTATCATGCGTTAATTTCTGGTCAGTTATAATTTTAGGAAGTTAATCACTGTGTTTGAAATTTAAAGTAAGAATCCATATATATATATATATATATATATATATATATATATATATATATATATATATATATATATATAATAACAAAGTAAGGATAGTTGTTTCTTATATTAAAACATGAGTGTTAATCAATAATTATATTACTTGTAGGTATGTATAAATTGATGCATTTTATGAGCTGTTATGGGTTAGTTGAAGCTGATTGGTTATTGGTATTGATTAACTTAGATTCTACTCTGGAGATGTTATTTTTATAACTTGTGATTGGTGAGTAATGCATATCGTTGAGATTATGTATATGTTGATTGAGTCAAAAAGTCTATGATTACAAAGTGATGAAAGTACGATCCAAGTAGTAAACAAAGTTCCATCTGTGTAGAATCTCTTGGTGAGATTCTTAGTGTTTTAGAATGAAAGTAGGAGCTCAGTTTTGGGGGTCTTCCTAACGCTCCAATGGTCTTTCTTCTCACGTAGAGAGGACTGAACCATGTGGTGAGGAGTAGCAGGAGGTCTTAGCTTTGGAGGCTTCCATCATGCTCTAGTGCGCGGACTAACCTCGTGAGTGTGGCAGAGCGGGGGAGCCTAGGGCGGGGGAGCCCAAGGCGGGGGAGCCTAAGTATCACAAGCCACCACGGGTGCATGACTTGCCATAGCTCGACTATCATTCTAAAGTCCGGACGAGTCAAGTCTAGAAGATAACATGCTAGGATCTGTGTTGTATATATTGCCTTGCTTGTATGTTCATGTTGGTATAATTGCATGCTTTTTATATAATTAGCTTACCCTTGCTTGCTAGTTTGTGTTGTGCCATGTCTGTGTGTTTTCTCTTGCGATGATCATCCACTTGGATGGGAGCAGATGACGAGGAGGCTACTCTGGAAACAACTCTTGATGGGGATGGCAGTGCTGCAGTCTAGTCCACTAGACCTCATTTCTCTTAGTCATGTTATTTTGAAGAAGCTTTTCATGTTTTAAAATTTTTAATTCCTTGTATTTTCAAGGAGAAACTTTAGTACTCCACTTCCAAATTCTAAATACTGTTTGAGGATGACTGTAATCCTATTACTCTTAACTGCTTTCTAGTATTATTCATGGTGACGCCTTTATTATATTATATATCTTTATAATATAATTGGGATGTTACATTTATCGTATCAGAGAAGTTTGTTCCTAGGATAACCTACGGGTTGCGGGTTTGTCGTGACTTTCCTGTGGAAAGTTGAGTCTGAATGGTATGTTGTACCATTTCCTCCAAGTCTAGATCGTGAAATTGTGTATCTAACTAGAAGCTTTGAGAACAGAAAATGTCTCTATAGAAGGAATGAGGGTGCACACTCATGACTTCTACTAGAGATAATTTTCCTTTCTTAATTCTGAAGGTTTGGGGAAAGGAAGGGTAGTGATTCAAGTGTTACTGTTGATAGAAATTCTTGTCTTATTTTTGCCTTTGTAGTAGTGTGTTGTGCTCTATAGTAGTAGAGGAATGCAGATTCAAGGACAACTTGACCTGTATACCTTCTTTAGAATTGGTTTAAGCCTTTGAGACAAATTCTTGCCTCGAAGATAAGGAGTTCGAAGACTAGAGTTTAGGCTTCAAGGGACGTGTAGAGATATTGGAATTTATAAGCAATGTTTTGGATGAAGGAGTTTTCAAGGAAAAAGTTCAGAGATCAGATATCGTATGATTCACAAGAAGAGTTGAGTTCAAAGACCAGAATAAGAGGAGCTTTGGATGGGCATTGGTGTGGCAATGTTTGGTTCTATGTATCAGTAACGTCAAAGGTCAGAAGAAAATGAAGTGTTGGTGAGCAACGGAGTGGCTTTGGGTGAGATGGGTAACATGGATCGGTGTATCAACGATGGTTGAAATTTGAATAAGAGAAATGGTGGATGGTTTGAAGCTTAAGTTAAAAGAGGAATAAGAATTCTGAAGTGGAATAAAGGGAATCAATGTTTAGAAAGGAATTAGAAGAAGAAGAGTTTGAGAAGTAGTTGTGTAAGACATAGAGCAGATTTAAGGATTGTGTAATAAAAGGTGGAATTTCTAAGGTGGAGAAACATGAAGTCTGTGAGGAGAATTGAAGTATTATAGGGCTATGAATTGAATAATAATTAAATGGAGTGGTTAAGCACTAATCGCAAGTGGATATTGTATAGCCAAGTTTAGAAGGATGTTTCAAGATTAGTAAGTTGCATAGAAGGAATGTTTGATCTCGGGTTGAGGTCAAAGACTTCAATCACCGAAGGGAGAGGCACATCAGAAAGGTTTGGTTATTGGCTAAGAGGAAAGATTTCTAGTATTGAAGGAAGGGGCATATTAGGGTATCAGTTTGGTAAGAAAAGGTGAGGAATGGAGAATTAAGAGCACGATGGATGAGGAACAAAGAAGAAAGGCCTTAGAACAAATGGCAAAGGATGGTTACAATATGAGTTGTTGGAGAGGGTATCGAGAATGATCAGATAATCCGGGTTGATTGAGACTATTAGAGTTTCGAAGCGGCATGTTGTGGTACAGTCAATTTTTCTTTGGATGTGATTTTATGGTGATGTTCAGGGATTGGCTAAGTTTGATCAAGAGAGAAGTGGATATTGGAAGTTGAGTTACAGAAGGCAGTAAGTAGGTAAGTTCATATAAGGTCAGAGGATTAGTGTTGCTGGTCAAGGGTCTCTTGAGGTACAGGGGATCAAAGATAGAGTTAGTATTTCTAAAGATTTTGAGTTGAAGAGGGAAATTCTTGAAGAAGAAGGTTTTAAGTTAATTTGGTCGGATGAGTGCATGAAGAATTCTAAGTTAGGTGACATTTGTGGAGTTGATCTAAGGGCTCGGGTTTGAAGCTTCTATGGAGTGGTTTCTTGGAAAGGAAGGAAAGCGAAAGTAGTACATCAAATACAGTTGAGCGAAAGATAGAAGTAAGTGTTATGGGAATTCAAGATGTTTGTTAAGTGCGAGTGAAGAAGAGATGATGTTATTCTTTCGTAAGTTTGAGGTATGATTCAAGGGAGGTTGTTGTTTCAAATAGTTCTCTAGCATTTTATGATCTTCAAGAGAAGCTTTGCGTTTCAAGAAGAAAAGTCAGTGGTTATACTTCAATTATGGATCAAGTTGAAATGTGAAGACAAAGGGTTGGGGATGTCAGAATAGTTTAGCAAGGTTAAGCAAAGAAGAAAAGATGGATATTTTTAGCATAAGGGTTTTGGTTTGTGTTCTGCAACAAGTATGGGAATTTTATACCTTGGAGAAGTGGTGCTCATTTTGGAATAGTGTCTAAGAAGAACCGTTGTTGGTAATGTCTTTATGGATGGTTCCTGTTGAAGTTGTGTAATACAAGAAGAAGGTGGAAGTTGGGTTAGGGCAACCGTGTTTGGACTCAGTGTGATCATAGGAAGAACCACAAGGTTGAAGAATCTCAGAAGAGAATTAGAGGACAGGTTGGAACAGTCTAGTATAAGTCTTGGCAATCATAAGTGATTTCAAGCATGGTCATTTTGTGGAGTAGAAAAGCAGTGTTGAGGAAAATGGAATTACAAGGTTATCATGGAAGAAAAGAGTTACCGGGATTTTGCAAAGTCATGGAAGTTTTGGAGAAGTTCTTCAAGGGTGATCATCTTCGGGTTACAATTGTCATGAAGGAAATGTTCTTTTAGTAAATTAGTGAGCAATGGAGTTTCAGGATCAGAGTAACGCAACGGATGATGATGAGCATGTTATTATCAGAAATAGGTACGCATGAAGAGCTTTTATAATTATGGATCGTTGGTCTGTGAGGGATGAGTTCTTTGAACCATATTGGTATTGTTATATGAAAATAAGTTGGGGGAGTGTTTGGTAATCTTCAAGAGTCAGAAGTAAGTTCAGGTACGGAAGAAATAGGTATCAGGCAGAGAAGATAAGTGCGGTTTCAACCTACAAGGTCAACTTTAAGGTGAGGAAGTATTAATGAATTTGGAACAGGAAGAGTGGGTTAAGGGATGAAGAAGATGAATTGAGCTATGGTTTCGAATTGTAGTGTCGACATGGAAGTAGGAGAATAAATGGACGTGGAGCAGGAGAAGAGGGTTAGTGAATGAAGGAAATGAACTGGGATGAGTTTTAAGTTGTAAGGTCAATTCTGAGGTGAGCAAGCGTTAGTCGATAGTGGAAGCTAAAAGAAGATTTAAGGTTTTAGCTTAGTAAGAATTGATTAAGAGACAGTCGAAGAATATGAAGAATGGGGTTTGAAGTGAAGAGGTAAAGAGATTCCTTTAGTATAGTTGAAATACTATAACTAGTGGGTTTCTCAAAATGGTTGAGAAAACACTGTTTGGACAATCCTAGCTTGAAATGTATCACAAGTTGACATGGTACTGATTAAGCTAATGATCTCAAGTCGAGGAAGATACATATCTAAGTATGATTTCAAGCTAGTGGATTAAGGAATGCATATAGTTCGTGTTAGTAAGATAACAAAGTAAAGTTGGAGTGCTCAAATTAGTTTGATATTGCAAAGGAGAAGACTTTTACTTTGGTAATGAGATAGTATAGTTGGAAACTATGCTACTCAGTAGTGAAGATCGGTAAAGCAATGTGAAGCTCTCAGGATGGATGTGATTAAAGGTGATCAAGAATGTAGCAGCTGGTGGTTAACTCGAAAATTGTGGTGATCAAGTCAGAGTTATGGTGGTTCTTGAAAGGAACAAGATGAGGTAAATGAGTATCGGTCAAGGGTTCATTTGAAGACAAGATTAGTGGAAGTTTTAGAAGAAATTTATAAGAAGTAGCGAAAGGTGGATAAGTGGTTATCAGTGTGGCAGACACAATGGGGTTGGTTGTGCGAAAGAAAGTTTCTTACTAGCCGAAGTTTAGGAGTTCATATTTGTCTTAAGAGTAATGGCTAAACCAATCTACACTATTGAACACTAGAGCATTTTAACACAGAGGCATGGTTTTCATGTTAGTAAGGTCGTTGGGGAGTAGTATCTTAGTCAAAATAGGTGATTGTACTAGAGGATGTGATGAGAGTAGGTTGTTCCTTCTCTCTGGTAAGTTTAATTTTCGGGGACGAAAATTTTTATTGTTGGGGAGAATGTAAAGGCCTGAAAATTCTTTTAAAGCCATTGGGCCTTATAATTGGAGCAGCCAAGCCCATGAGCTGAGGGTGCCTTAGCCTTAGAGGGAGGCTTTTTCAGAAGTCAGACTTCATTTGCTAAGTTTTCCCTTCTCTCTCTAGAACATTGCCCTAACCTTGTGTTCTGCCTTCTCTCTACATTTCCAGCACTTTGAACCGTTCAATTTTTGATTGAGTGTTGCCAAATCATTCCTGGTGTAGAGAGCTTCAATTCTACTAATCGATTTCTTCATTCCGACTGGTCCTGTGAGTTCACTGCTATGTGGGTACTGTTAGGACATCCCCAAGTAACTATTCTCGTAACCAAATAGGTAAGGGGAGCTAATTATTTTGTGTGAATTTATTTTATAAAATATATGCTTGTTGAATTTGAAGCTGATGTACTGTTTGAACTACATTTCTCACTGTGTTATATATTTGTTGAGCATGAACTGGACTGTGCAAATGATGAACCTGTGATTGATTGCCTGTGGCGTGTTTTGATGAACTTGATTGCGGTAATTTAGACTGTTAGGAGATGTATGGAGTGGTTATATTCTGGGTTCTGCGTTGATGGAAGAAATCCCTTTCTATTCGGCTAGGATTGAATATAAAATTTTATAATGTAATATATGTTAGAAAGTTTAGGATTTTGATATAATATATTATATTTTATACATGATATATTATACAGTATGCTGAAATCCTTTTTTATTTGGTCAGGATTAAATATAAAATGTTAATCTGTTTTGGGTGAAATTGATCTGGTTGGAGGGTTTGGAGTAAGGGCTCTGTGATAGCATGTATATGTGTATTAAATAGGTGTATAGGTACTGTTTAAGGTTGTTGTGAGGGGAAGTGAAATATTAAAATTAGGCATTTCAGATTTAGAGGATAAGAGAACATGGTAGATAATTTAAATAAATTAATTGTTAATTGTTGAGAACCTTTCTTTGTTGGTAGGATAGAGGAACCTTAAAAACCTGAGTTGGCACATCCCTGATCATAGAGCAGCCCTGGCCTGGTCCAGTCAGTTGTGACTAGTCATATGTGCTGGCGTCGAAGGTGAGTTTGATGCGTTCAGACATCTGGGTCCTCTCCGGTGACCAATTGGGGGAAAGTAAGATCTCTACTATGATAAAAATAAAATAAAACAAGTTTATTGTAGATGCATAAAGTTATCATGCGTTAATTTCTGGTCAGTTATAATTTTAGGAAGTTAATCACTGTGTGTTTAAAATTTAAAGTAAGAATCCATATATATATATATATATATATATATATAGATAGATAGATATATATAATAACAAAGTAAGGATAGTTGTTTCTTATATTAAAACATGAGTGTTTCTTATATGTTGATTGAGTCAAAAAGTATATGATTACAAAGTGATGAAAGTACGATCCAAGTAGTAAACAAAGTTCCATCTATGTAGAATCTCTTGGTGAGATTCTTAGTGTTTTAGAATGAAAGTAGGAGCTCAGTTTTGGGGGTCTTCTTGACGCTCCAATGGTCTTCTCACGTAGAGAGGACTGAACCATGTGGTGAGGAGTAGCAGGAGGTCTTAGCTTTGGAGGCTTCCATCATGCTCTAGTGCGCGGACTAACCTCGTGAGTGTGGCAGGGCGGGGGAGCCCAAGGCTGGGGAGCCCAAGGCGGGGGAGCCTAAGTATCTCTAGCCACCACGGGTGCATGACCCGCCATAGCTCGACTATCATTCTAAAGTCTGGACGAGTCAAGTCTAGAAGATAACATGCTAGGATCTATGTTGCATATATTGCCTTGCTTGTATGTTCATGTTGGTATAATTGCATGCTTTTTATATAATTAGCTCACCCTTGCTTGCTTGTTTGTGTTGTGCCATGTCTGCGTGTTTTCTCTTGCGATGATCATCCACTTGGATGGGAGCAGATGACGAGGAGGCTACTTTGGAAACAACTCTTGATGGGGATGGCAGTGCTGCAGTCTAGTCCACTAGACCTCATTTCTCTTAGTCGTGTTATTTTGAAGAAGCTTTTCATGTTTTAAAATTTTTAATTCCTTGTATTTTCAGGGAGAAACTTTAGTACTCCACTTCCAAATTCTAAATATTGTTTGAGGATGATTGTAATCCTATTACTCTTAACTGCTTTCTAGTATTATTCATGGTGACGCCTTTATTATATTATATATCTTTATAATATAATTGAGATGTCACAACTATTACCAAAGAAATTTATTTTGTATAATTGTCTATAACCATTATTTTCGTATACACATTTTACAGTTAATTTTAGTTTTGTTAATAAATTTAATTAAATTTTGAGTCTTAAATGAATTTATAAACTTTGAATTGAATTTCTATTAAATTTTAGAACTTTTTCTATTAAGTTTTTTTATTAGTTTTGAAGTGACAATTCTTGTCCAGTTTAAATGCTATCATATAATTATAATATTTATGATTTATATACATCAATAATTAATACCATTAAATCCTTAATCTGAGCAATACTCAATACCTCTTAGAACAGTAAAGTGGAAATATACATTAAGGATTAGATACTGAAAACCATTAATAAACAATTTGAATTAGTGTATGATCTTCCCTATGTAAAACGTATTTAGTTTTCTCTGGATTTTCTCTTTTAACGAAAATAAAGAAAAAGAAACACTAATGATTTAATGTGCTCACACATGTGATCCTAAGTAACATCTAACGTTACTTTCTTTTTTAATTTTAATAATTATAATTTAGCATTTCAACAAATTAAAATTATTATTGATCTCTACACAATATATTTTTCATAACATATATATCTTTAGCCATATTTACTTAATTAGATGACTTTATAAAATTAGCTAATAAAATATAGGCTTAATTACCTTTTTAGTCCCCAAGTTGGGGGCTGAATTTCCATTTGATACCCGCTTTTAAAAGTGATTTAATTAGGTCCCCAGGTTATTGATTTTGCTTTCAATAGGTCCCTTCCGTTAAGTACCTTGTAACGACGTTAAATGTTAAGTGATCTGTCAACTGAATTATCCTGCGTGGCAAAAACAGTTTTTTTACCAATGACATATATGAAAATAATTTGTAAAATGGAAAAAGGAAAAACCAAATGGATTTGGCTTAACATATTAAAGTGGAAGCAACTTACCTGACCTTAGCTGAAGGACCTAAAGTGGAGGAGGTGTGCTGAGGTGATCTCCAACGAGCTGAAGGACCTATTGTGGAGGAGGTCATTTGAAGCAGGTGAGGTCATATTTCTCATTTGCCCTAAAGATCTTCTTTGTAACACATTCTGAAAATGGTTGTTTTTGAAGATTGATTTTGGGTGCCCTAATTTGGGTATTTGGGATTGGGGTTGTTTTGTAGGTGTGGACGAAGCATTATTGCATCCTTCCTCCACCCAATGTCAATGAATTAGTGTTCGTCTTGCTCATGGGGGACCTTGCGTGGTGGTTCATCAAGAGGAATGGGTGGCAGCCATGTGTGCTATTGTGGAGAGGTTGCCATATTAAGAGTGGCAAAAACTGCTAAGAATGAGGGCATATCTTTTTGGGGCTGCCCTAATTACAAGGTAACATTCCTTCGTTGTGTTTTTATTTTGGGGGGGATTACTTTGGTGTATCCTGACATGGTTTTGGTTGGATGTTTGGAACAGCGTACTCGAAAGGAAGAAGTGTGAGGATGTGATTACTTGAAATGGCGCACTGAAGATTATATGGATGAAAGGTATATTACAATTGGATGGCAAAGGAGAAAGATTCTTACTTTGGAAAAATCAGTTTTAGTTTATGAGAAAAGGGAGAAGGTGTTGTTGGGGTTTATATTTTTCATGGGGTTTATGAACATCATGTTTGTATGTCTTTTGTTTTAATGCAGAATATTATTGTAATGGAGAATATGGTTGTAATGAAAAAATAGTATTTAATGAAGAAGAAGTTGTTACTAGTATATAGTGTTTGTGTTATTATGAGATTGTGGTTGTGGTTTCATGAACTTTGAGACATTAAATGTAAAAGTGGAACTTAATGGAAGATTGGAACAAATTGGAACTTAATGTAAAAGTGGAATGCAGGGGTTTAATTGGCTTAAGAAGTTGATTGAAATAGTCAAATAACACTTCAAACAAGTTTGTATCATCAAATGGAACATGTGCAACTCATCAAACAACCAGAATAATGTTCAAGTACTTAAACTAGATGACAGTCTTGCAAAATACATCACTTAAGAAAATAGATGACAGTTTCAAGTACTTAAACATTAAAGTACATATTCAAAATACATATTCCTTGAGTCATACATTTCCAAAATGCAACAGATTTGTGACCAATATCTAAACTGGTGTTGAAGTGTCATCTTGAGTAATTTGACTTCCTTGAATGGCATGTGGTGTAGGTTGGTGGTCTTCTTGTTGACTTCCTTGAGTGGCATGTGGTGTAGGTTGTTGGTCTTGTTGTTCACTTCCTTCAGTGGGGTTTGTTGTAGCTTGGTGGTGTTGATGTTGACTTGCTTGAGGGCAATTAGTTCTTCTATGCCCTAATTGCCTACAAATGCCACATCTTTTTGGGATTCCAGCCTGTCCAAGTTGAGTATCATCCCTCATTTGCTTCCAACTCTCTAGTCTTTTTTTTTTCTTGGTCTACCTGGCAAGACCCTATTAGGAGGAGGCAAAATATCAGGATATGATGTTCTTTGCCATAGCTCAGGTCCATTCACAGGGAAAATTATTGGATTGTAAGTTTCTTCATAAGTGGAGGTTCTAAACCAATTTGGTATGAAGTCTTCTGGATTCATGTTTAAAAACCTGATAGCTGTGAGTGCATGGCAGCAAGGTATCCCTGTGAGAATCCACTTCCTGCAGCTACAATCTCTTTTGTCTACATCAACCACATATTTTTCTGCAATATTGGATGTATGCCAGATCTCAAATACTTGCAGCCCTGACCAACTGCCAAAGCATCATAAAGAAGCAAAGAACTTTATAACACAAAGCAAAAAAGTATGAAATCATGTGTGTATGTTAAATTTACTTACTTAGGTATCCAATATTGTGTCTTTTGTAGCTCCTTATGAAGTCTCTTTTGAATTCTGGGGCAAATGGGACTTTCATACTTAGTTATCTTCTGTTTGTTGGATGCCCACTTCTTCATTAGGTAGCTGCGAATCTCTTCCAACATTGTTATAATAGGTTTCCCCCTTGCATCTACAATGACGCTGTTAAAAGCTTCAGAGATGTTATTCACAAGTGTGTCACATGAAGGTCTTCCTGAAAACCTTGACCTAGACCAAAACCTGCAACATGTTCAAGATAAGTAGTTGTTAAATAAAGAAACCTTCAAGTGTTTAAAGGATTGATGCACTTACCTTGGTGCAATACTTATCAAGTGTTTAAAGGCGTCTTCGTTGACATCCCTGATTTTTCTCATGACTGATTCCCATGCTTGGGGGTGTGAAGCTGTTGCTGCCTTCCACACTAATTGTCTCAGAATTATGCCAAGAAATTTCTTTCGAAAATTAGAATACAAGTGCCTTACACAGAAACGTTGGTCCACACCAGGCAACAATTGCTGGAAAGCTTGCATAAGTCCCTATGACAGTAATGAATGTAACCATGAGTGTTAAATTGGCATGCTGAAGAAAGCAATGAACGAAATGAACAAATTTACTTACTTTCTGTTGATCTGACATAAATGTGCACCTTGAACAGAATCCTCTTCCTCCAAGATCATCAATTAACAATTCTAAAAACCAAGTCCATGTTTCCTTACTTTCTACTTCAACAACAGCATAGGCCAATGGACACATCTGATCATTACCATCTCTTGCAACAGCAGTTAAAAGCTCACCTCCATACTTGCCTTTTAAAAAACAGCCATCCAAATGTATGACAGACCGACAACAGACAAAGCTGTCTTTACATGCTTTGAAACACACATAAATTCTATTGAATATAACATTATCCCCATTTCGTCCCACTTTTACTTTGACTGTTGAACCAAGGTTTGATCTCAGTAATTCATGTGCATAATCATATAGTCTTTCATACTGCAGTTTGAAACAACCTTCAATGTTGGCGGTAGCCATGGCTTTTGCCTTGGTTGTTGTAGACCTAGACACACCAATATTCCATTTTTTTGAAAACTTACTATGCAGATTTTTCAGATTTATTTCTGGATTTGCATTCATGGTCTTCTCTAATTTCCCACTTAATCATTTCTTGGTAACTAGTCCAATGTTGAATTCCCTACTACATGTATGTTTATCTATGATCTTCCTTAGTTGCCATGTAGTTTGGGTACTCCTATAGGCACAATATGCGTACCAAGGACACTTGCCTTGTGATCCACAACATTTAACACATATTCTTCTCTTGTCATTTTTAGAAATCTTCAGTTTCCTACAATTATGTATTCCATAAGTCCTAATTGCATCAATGAAATCATTTTTTTCAGGGAAGTATGTCCCCAATACCCATTTATATTCTTTCATATTAACCGGCTCTGAGAATACCCCAAAATCTCCATATCGGGGTGTTTCATTCCTTGAGTCATCATCACTTTCATCAATACTACCACATTCATCAGATTCCCACTCACTATCTGATAAGCCCCTAGCCTGTGCATGCAACTTTGACCTCCTACTTCCACTTCCTGTACCTATTTCAAAGTCCTCCTCTTTAACTTCTTCATCTGCATGCACACCAACATTCACCATCTCATCTACACTATCAACATCCTCTTCTTCGACTTCTTCATCTGCATGCATAGCCACATCCACCAAATCATCTTCACTATCAAACTCCTCCTACAAATATACCACCATCATCAACAACTACATGTTCAACATCTTCACCACCATCATCAGAAACTACATCTTCCCCTACACCACAACCAACTTCACCTTCTTCACCACCAACTTCAGCTTCTTCACCACCATCAGCTTCACCATATTGTCCACCATCCTCCTCGACATTTTGTTCACCACCAACTACATCTTCCCCTACACCACAACCAACTTCAGCTTCTTCACCACCAACTTTAGCTTCTTCACCACCAACTTCAGCTTCTTCACCACCATCAGTTTCACCATCACCAGAACCAACTACAGAATCTTGATCACCATCACCCTCATCCCAATGTTCACCTAATTCTGCATCTTCATTGACATGTTCTTCTACCTCAACACCTTCTTCTTCACCCACTTGTCCAATTTTACCTATTTCTTCACCATCCTCACCATGTTCACCAACATCATTTTGCAACTCAAGAATATAATCAGGATCGGACACCATGTGAACCACAAACAAATGAGCTGACCCATTCAATAACGCAATGCTCACCACATGCATTGCTCCCTTATCATCACTTAACAACTCCAACCTTTCTTCTAATACACGACCACCCAGGGAATACCACAACTCCTTAACATTTCTATATCCCATCTCCTTCAGTATGGCCAAGATTTCAAAATAACTCCATTTATCTGTGTCTATGACCAAGGTACTTGTCTGACCTCCATGGTATCTCAATGACCCATCATTCCAAAACTTTCCCCCATGGTGAAACACCACCTCTACACCACAGTTTGACATTTTCTATAATTCTCAACTATTTATAAGCCTACACACAAAAGTAAGTGTCATACTACATTCACATACATTTCCTATCATAATTTAATGTCCTTCACATGCATATTCATTGTAAACATGCCATGTTACTAATAACTATTACACGTGTAGGCAAACAAAATTTAACTTTATCACACGCAATAACTCTTTCACCTACACCCACAACCCACAACATTCCATTTTGTCTTAAAAGCTTAAATGAATGTGCATGACCCACAACTTAAAAAACAACCACACATTGCACAAAAGAAAAGACAAAATAGTACTTACTAAGGGGACCAAAACCATACAAACAGTAAGCACAACAAAAAGAAAAGCATTAAACAAAGGGAACAGTCCAAAACGAAAGCATTAAACAGTACGCAGAACACAAAAAAGGGGGACCACAACACAACATAGTAGGGGGACAAGAAGACAACTAAACATGCGCACCTTTTCGCCCTTTTTGCTTCGAACAAATACCACCTCCAAGTCTTTTCCCTCAGAAGTATCATTCACGAACCCTATTCGCTCCACAATCTGGATCGAGAACGCCAATCCTGGAAACCCCGACTCGAACCTTCCACAACCACACTTTTTGATAAAACACCCAAATGTCAAATTCCCCAATTTCTGATTAAAAAACCCTAATTTTTAAATGGCTTAATTGCTTAAAAACATGTCAATAATTGGCTTATTCATTGGCTGCCACGTTCAATAAAATGACCCACCTCATTGCCACGACACATATATCAGTTGACAGATCACTTAACATTTAACGTCATTACAAGCTACTTAACGGAAGGGACCTATTGAAAGCAAAATCAATAACTTGGGAACTTATTTAATCACTTTTAAAAGCGGGTATCAAACGAAAATTTAACTCCCAACTTAGGAACTAAAAAGGTAATTAAGCCTAAAATATAAAGACCAAATTGCTAACAATAATATTTTCTAACTTACAAATAATTATGATAACAAAAATTTCCCTCGAGAAAGAAATTATTTTTTAGATTAATTAAATTATAAAATAAAAATTTGTAAAATAATAAAATTATAAAATATAAAATTATAAAATTATAAAATTATAAAATTATAAAATTATAAAATTATAAAATTATAAAATATAAAATTATAAAAGTACAAAATTATAATTGTAATAATGTGATTGAAAAGTTTTAAAATTATGAACTCAACACAAAATTAAAGACTAATT
Source organism: Vigna reflexopilosa (assembly GCA_027742785.1). Lineage (NCBI taxonomy): Eukaryota > Viridiplantae > Streptophyta > Magnoliopsida > Fabales > Fabaceae > Vigna > Vigna reflexopilosa. The sequence goes on from CM050911.1 coordinate 18,765,768, forward strand.
CAAAAATTCAAATTTATGAGAACTCGAAATTTAATTAAATCTTTTTAATATAAATGATATAAATTTTATCTTTATTAATATAAATTATTTTATTATTTATTCTCGGAACTAGTTTTTTAAATTCAATAACTACCACAAAAGACACCTACTTATAATAAAATTATAAATATTATTCATTTTATACTTACTTTTTACTTTTATTTTTATTTTTTAAATTTAACAATAAAATTATTTTTTATTTTTTATTATTATGAAATAAAAGTGAATATATATATATATATATATATATATATATTATAAGTATGGGAGAATAAATAAGTTAAATCATTTAATTCATTAGGAATATTTCAAATTAGTTTTTTTTAGTCGTATATAAATTTAATTTGTATTTTGAAAATTTTGATACAATAAGTCTTTTCTATTAATATTACATTAATATTATTAAAGAGGTGTCACGTGTCAATTCATAATTTTTTTTCTATTTCCCAATACTTATGTATTTTTTTATGTTTTTCTATGTTTGGGGTTCAGGTTTTAGGTTGTGTTTGTTTGGGATTTAGGCCCTAAGTTTTTTGTTTTCTTTTATTTTTGTCCTAAGTTCCTTAGCCTAGTTTTCTTGTTGTTTAATTCTTTTTCCAGGATAGTTATTTATCTCTTGTGGGCATGTTCTTTCTGACTAAATTCTTTTTCTTGTAATTTCTTTGATTCAACTTGGCTCATGGTTCAGTGTTCTTCTATACTAATCTAGGTTTTCTTAATCTCTTATTTTCTTCAAGTTTAGAGTTGGTTTTTCTGGGATGTTCTATCTTGGTCTTGAACTAAGGTTGGTTTCCTAACTTAAGTTAAGGTGTTTCTAACCTAGTGTTTTCTATCCTAAGGTTGGTCTTCTAGTTTAGGGTTTCCTATCAGAGTGTACTAAAGGTTGGTTTTCTATCCTAAGGTTGATCTTTTAGTTTAGGGTTTCCTATCAGAGTGTGTTAAAGGTTAGTTTCCTATCCTAAGGTTGGTTTACATGTTTTTCTAGTTATAGTAGCTTTCCATACACAAAGACTTCGTCATTAGTCTTCTTCGTTTCATGTTACTTAGTTAAACTTCAAAACCAATACCAATGTTTCTATTAGACGAGTTTGTCTTGTAACGAACTTGTCATACTTTGACACTGCTTTATTCTTCCCCAGTCAATGTTCGACCGTATCATTACCCACACTTTCATAAATGTGAAATTGAAAGGCAAATTGATGAGATGTTCCAAACGGGGTTGATACAGCCAAGCCACAACCCTTTCTCTTCACCCGTACTCATGGTCAAATAGAGATACGGTAGTTGGAGATTTTGTATGGTTTTTCGTGCTCTTAATTTGATTTCTGTGAAGGACAGATTTCCCTTGCCCACTATCGACAAACTTTTGGATGAATTACGTGGTGCTAGGTGGTTTTCCAAGTTGGATCTTCATCAAGGGTTCCATCACGTATGAATGAGGCCAACATCCACAAAACTATTTTCCGCAACCATATAGGTCATTATGAATATAAGGTCATGTCATTCGACCTTTGTAATGCCCCTTCCACTTTCCGGGCTACTATGAATGATCTATTGAAGCCATTCTTGTGCAAATTTGTTATCGTTTTCTTCGATGATATTATTGTTTATAGCAAGCCTTTTGAAGCTCACATGCATCACTTGTAATGTACCTTTAACACATTGATTGAAGGTCATTTCTTCCTTAAGGAATCCAAGTGCATCTTCGCACAACAACAACTTGAATATTTGGGTCATATTGTTTCTGTTTCTGGAGTTGCAACTGATCCTTCAAAGATACAGGCCATGGTAGGATGGCCAACTCCCTCCTCTATCAAGTCTTTGCGGGGATTCTTGGGATTGACAGGGTTTTACAGACATTTCATCAAGGGGTATGCTTCAATTTCCTCTCCTCAAACCTCACTGAAGAAGGACATCTTTGTGTGGTGTCTTGCTGCTCAACATGCATTCGAAATTGATACCATGACCGAGGCTTATGTCTTAGCCCTTCCCGATTTCACCCTTCTTTTTCAGCTCGAAACTGATACCATCAGATTCACCATGGGTGCTGTTTTGCTGCAACAAGATCACCTTATCGCACTTTTCAGTAAGCCTTTTTGTCCCAAGTTGTTACGCTCCTCTACTTATGTCCCTGAGCTCCACGTTATCACCTCTACAGTGAAGAAGTGGCGTCAGTACCTACTAGGCCACCATTTTATTATTCTTACAAATCATCGTAGCTTGAAGGAACTAATGTCCCAAGTGATTCAGACCCCTAAGCATCAAGTCTACCTTTCCATGTTGTTGGGTTATGATTACACCATACAATACAAGGTCGAGAAACATAATGTGGTTAGTTTTTGGTCCTTTTTATGCCTCATTTTCTTTTCTTTGATCAATTGTGTTAATCTCTCCATGACAGCCTTAAGTTCTCTTTATTATTGGCTTATGTGCGTAACAACCCGAGTGTCTTTCCTCTCTACGTCATTCACAATGATTTTTTTTTCATATGATGGAAAACTATGGTTGAACCTGGAAAACCCATTTATTCGTCTCTTATTGGATGAATTCCATATTACTCCATTGGGTGGTCACATGGGTTTTGTCAAGACTTTGGCACGTATTCAGGGCAATTTCTACTTGAAGGGTATCCATTCCACTATTCGTACTTTTGTATTTCAGTGTCCCACTTGCCAACAGACTAAGTATAAGACTCATAAGCCAACGAGGTTGCTACAGTTGCTCCGTACTCCCCATGATTCATGGGAAGATCTTTCTCTGAATTTTATTACTGGATTACCTCCCTCTATGGGTCACACCATGATATTGGTGGTTGTTAATCGTTTTTCAAAATGGGGTCATTTTGGTACTCTTCCTAATCACTTTCTACATTTCGGGTTGCCTAACTTTTTATGGATATAGTTTACAAGCACCACGTCATTCCTCGCAGCCTTGTCTCCGACCGTAACCCCATCTTTATTAGCAGGTTCTAGCGCGAGTTGTTTCGTTTATGTAGGACCAAGCTACAAATGAGTACTTCTTACCATCTTGAGACTGATGGACAAAATGCGGTTCTTAATCGTACCTTGGAGCAGTACCTCCATTCTTTTGTTCACGCTCAACCTTGCCATTGGGGTCTCTACATTTCCCACGTTGAATGGTCTTATAATACATCCACACATTCAACCACTGGCTTCACCCCCTTTCAAGTCACTTATGGCAAGCCACCTCCTTCTATTCCTTTCAACTTAACAAGATCCTTTAGTGTGGAGGTTGTGGATTCTTGGCTTCCCAATTGACAGGCCATCATGGCCATGCTACGTAAGAAATTAGAAAAACCACAGTTAGTTATGAAAACAACAGTTGATCGTCATCTGAGGGATGTGGTGTATCAGATAGGTGATTGGGTGTATGTTCGTCTTCGTCCTTATAAACATCATTCACTCCATTCCCCTTCTTGTCCTAAACTGGCCAAGCGCTTTATGGTCCTTTCTGCATCACAGCTCGTATAGGCCCTATTGCCTATAAACTTGATCTTCCTCTGAATTCAGGCATTCATCCTATGTTCCATTATTCTCTTTTGAAGCTGCATAAAGGACAACTTTCGTTAGTTTTAGCTGAACTTCCCCCTCTTGCACAAGATAACAAGCCTATCATTGAACCACTTGCTATTTTGGACACAAAGATGGATGTTTCCACAATTCCACCAACGAAGCTTGCACTGTCCAATGGAAAGGTCTTGCTCCTGAAGACATCACATGAGAAATTTGGTCCAAGTTGGTTTCTGATTTTCACCTTGAGGACAAGGTGTCTTCCATAGCGATGAGTATTGATAGCAGCAGCCCTATCAATTCATGGCCAATTGTTGACAAGTTGGTTGGATTAAGGGTTGACAATAGAGAGAATATCATGGAAAGGCAAAGAGGGGATGCAAGTTGTCAAACTATCTCAATGACTATGTCACCAATTAAAATAACTCCATTTTATTAAATAGGTTAAATACCTATTTTGGTCCTTATTTTGGGGAGTTTGTTCAAAGTGGTCCTCCCTTTTTTAAAAAGTTCACTAAAGTCCTACTTTTTTGCAAAAACTGTGCAAGTTAGTCATTTTTGCTAACGGCGTTAATTCTGCTAACGGCAGAGCTGCCAGCTGGCTATTATGTGTTAAAAAAATTATTAATTGTGACGTGGAAATGTAATAAAATTAGAGTTAAAATTAAAATTGAAATTAGGGTAATTTAGGGTAATTAGGCAAAGTGATTTTGGTCAGATGCAATTGGGATTTCTTTGCAAATGGGATTTCTTGGCGATCTCATCGCCATCTTCGATTCTAGTGTAGACCCAGCTGCTGATGGGTTCCAAATTCTCTCCTTCTCGCGCTCTCTCTCTGTTTCGCCACCACTGCCCCTTTCCGCGCTACGTGACAACAAACAACACCATTTTTTCCTTTATCGCTCTATCACGGCTTCACCACCTCGTGTGAACAGTTAGCTCCTGACCTTGGGTTTCGTTGTTGCTCGCCCTCCATCGATCGATGTGGCCGTTGGCAATGCCTCCCTTCCTTTTTTCATGGCTATTACAAACCCTGATTTTCTAAATCACATTGTATCTTCTTTTTCTACCCAACATTCTTCTGCCTAAATTGTTATATTGGTGATCCATTTGCTTCATATCCCTCTTGTTTTTTTTCTCATTCTTTTATTTTCCCTTCGTTAAAAATCTTCCCTTTTTGTTATTTTTTTCTTCAGTCATCAATTTGTGCTTTGAAGGTGCGTGTTTTTTATTTCCTTCAACTCAATTGAGAAAAAAAAGGGAGAGATTAGGCATTGTAGATTGATGGGGTGGGTGTTTTGAGTCCCACTTATTCTTTGTTGCAGGGTTTCTGTTTCTTTTTTACAGTGACCCTTAAAAAGTGAAGGAATGGCTTTTGATTCTTCTAGGGAATCTAGCTTTTTGATTCCTCAAGAGAAGAATTTGTGCCCCTCAAATGGGTCGGTGTTGGACGACCAGTCGATCAAAAGTTGTGGTTGTTTTAGCAGTTCTTACTACCTGTGTTGTTTCAACGGAAATTTAGGAGAGACACGTTTTGATTTGGAGAATGCAAAGGAAGTGGTTGCTGAGAAAGAGGATGACGAGGAAGACGAGGACATCTTCCATTCTTTTGCCTAATTACTCCCAAATTACCCCAATTTCAATTTTAATTTTAACCCTAATTTTATTACATTTTCACATCACAATTAATAATTTTTTTTTAACACATAATAGCCAACTGACAGCTCTACCGTTAGCAGAATTAACGTCGTTAGCAAAAAGGACTAACTTACAGTTTTTGCAAAAAATAGGACTTTAGTGAACTTTTTAAAAAAAGGAAGACCACTTTGATCAAACCCCCAAAAGAGGGACCAAAATAGGTATTAAACCTATTAAATATTTCATATTTTGTTGAGGTGTACTTTCTGCTTTATATTCTCTATTGTGTAATATTTTCTGTTTTTGCTATTCACAAACAACTAATTAGTTACCTGAAGAGTTATTAAAATCAAAAAGGAAAAAATGAAAAGGCAGGAAGAAGAATTGCCACTCACCTTTCCCGGGGATTCCTTGATACTCGATATCAGGGCATTTTTCTTTTTCCTATCATTAGCATACCTAAATTCACAAAGGCACTTCTTAGACATGAGGTTGGTTAATTATTGCTCCACCTCATACTTTCTTCTCGCACCCCATAGCTATAGTAAAATAGCCATGTCCATTACTTAAATAAAAAATTCCACACTCTTTTGGAAATATGCAAAAGATCTTCTGAACTACATGTTTCAAATAAATTCTAAAACAATTTATTCAGGAACGCATTCCAAATTTGTTGATTTCCGAAAACTTGTAGCGATTGTTTTAATAGAAATTCACGAAGGAGGTCATTTATAACGACTCTTTCAAAGTAATGTTTTAAATCAGAAGATTTGAAACTGTATTTCGAACTTCAGATTATGTAATCCATACCATTTCTTGATTAAAAAAATCTGAAATATAGTTTCAAATCTTTAAGGTTTGCTAAACCGTATTCGCCAGTAGCTTCTTCATAAGTTTTATGAGAGTCAAAGGCTCCTTGATGATTATGTTGCTCCATGGTTAGAATCATCAACATGTAACCAAGCTCACACTCATAAGGAAGAAAGGAAGACATAAGCATCTTAAGAGTCAGTGACATGGCTTATCAATTTGTAACAAATATATTCCCATATATTCCCATACCTTGATACTGGTCTAATATTTTCTAGCTATAGATATAAACATTTGTCGGCAAGAGTAACACAGTAATAATTATACTATCATATCATACAGTGAAATAATTCAATGAAAACTTAATTTGTTCCAAAAATATATATTTAAACAATACAATGATATTTTTATTTTATTTTATTCCATCCAAACATAATCTAAATAGTTTGAGAACATATAGAAACTACAACAAAAGCAATCCGGAGATGAAAATTTGAAAATTGGGAATTACATGCCGTTCCGACAAAAACTCTCAGAGATTGGTTATGACACAAACTACTTCAGATGGTGCTCGAACAAAGATGCCATCTCAATCTGTACACAGATAACTTAAGTACATAAAACATTTATTCAACTACAAAGAGTAAGGTAAATATGCTAGTAGCTCGACTAATACCTATTGCAATCTTTCAAGAAATTTTATGAATGATTCAGGATTCAGTGCCTTGTGTATTAATTTTTTTGCTGACTTGCAATTCACAAGGCAATTTTGATAACTAATTACATTGAAAATGGTCGTGTAATGTGAATTCATCTCATTAGAGTAAGAGTTTTAGACATGGTTGCCTACTTGGGCTTAGATTAGCTTTCGACATATGCCACATTCTTAAAAAATGGGGAATTTCTTTTTGCACCCTCTACTATTCCTCTGCACCCCTATCAATATGACAATCCCACTTTGTCATTCTGGTTTATGATAAACTGACTTCAGAATTGTCCAATCTGAAAACTCTTCTTTTATTCAAAAAATGACTTCAAGATAATTTGAAAGATCTTTAGATTGTACAATCTGGGAGTCAAAATTGACTTTTGATTTACATAATTCAAAACTCATTTTTTATTTCTAGATTGTGTACTCCAAAAGCATTTGACTGAGTTTGGACAATCTGCTAGTCAATTTTTGCATAAAAAAACCTTCCGAATTGCACAATCTAAAATCAAACAAAACAAATGCTTCCAAATTACACAATCCGGAAGCTGTTGTTGAGATCAGAAGGGCTTCTTCCATCAGAATGCAGTAGTATTTTGACATCTTCTGAGTAGAGAGAAAGCGTGAAAGTAGAAAATGTGCGACCATAATAAGACAAGATCAGAGGGGCAGCGGCAGAAGAAGACGGAGAAGAACCAACAGACAATGTAGAAGATGACAGAGATTAAGGGCATTATTGTCTTTTACACACCCCCATGGAGGTTTAGGAAGAAACCATGGGAGTGCAGGTAGAAATAACCTTTAAAATGTCCAATAATTGACCACTTTGGATGAAGCTCTATGCTAAACCCAGCCCTTCTCAAAGCACACTTTATTCCGATATAATGAAGAGTGTCGAAGAATCAATCCAAACCATTCTAAGCCCAACAATTAACTTAAAATAGTGAAAATTGCAAAATCCACACCTTTTTATTCTGTTCCACGTCTAAAACGAACCTAAAAAATGCGACCCACAAAAATAATGAAAGTTTTCCTACACTACTCTCAAATAAACTTGAGATTATATTGACATGTGATTTGTAATTTAGATCATACTGACATTTATGAAATGAGCTTTAATACTTTGAACAAGTTTTCAACCAATAACTATTATGTATATTACTTTTAATTCAATAAATGTTTTTCCCTTGCAAGATCCAATAGAAAAATTCATGTATTGGTTTGAGGCTCTACTTTCACCCTCTACTCAATGAAATTTCCCTTTTTCCGAATTAAAAAATAAGTGTTTCCCCTTAAATAAAAAGACAAAAACAGAAATAACTGATGCGATACAAATTGCAAACTGATCCACCAAATCATAAGTTTGTTTTATGATCAAATCAAATGTTTCTTTTGTCTCAACTAATCCAACCAAACTGTGAACACGTCTAATTATTGAATAGAAGATGTAAACTTGGAGTAAACGATTCAGAGGTATCTTTCTATAGCCTCTTTTAGCTGTATTACACCTCTAGTGCCTCCTATGTGACTAATGTAAAACATTTTGCTCACACTTAATCCCTATTTCTTTGAATTGCTATTATTAAGTCCTTTTGAGCTTTCATCCACATAAAACCCCCTGTTTCTATTTAAAATCTCCACAGATTTATCTGACTAAGACACTTTAAATCCTCTTATGATCAAAACACATCAATTGAAATATCAGAATACATTTCCCTCGTCAAAACAAAAAATCAGTTCCTACGAAACCTTTGAATGGGATGCGTTCAAATATTTTTCCATAAAAATAAGACCCAACCCAAATTATTTGAAAAGAAAATAAGCATTTAAGGGCCTTATATTATAAGCCTTAAGGCAGAAGGAAACCGACGATGGGGCTCAATTTTAGTAATTCTAAAAAATGATAAACTAAATTTGGGCAAACACTAAAAAGAAGCATAGTGCCTTATGCATAATAGAGGAACCAAAAGTGCAATTATGCTGAGTTTTTAATAGATAAAGAAATTCATTAAGAAAGAAGAGATACATTCACAGAGATGTAATAAAATCATTCATGAGCCTTTGCCTAATATCTTATGATCTTCAGGTAGTTTGAGTTATGACATGCTATAAAAATGAGTTTTATGTACGAAGTACTAAACTCAGATTATTTATTAACCATCACCTAACAATTTGAGTTTTTCCTGTAATTAGTTCATGACATATACAAAGATAAGAGGACAAGATACATGAAAACTATAATAGACCATGAGTATAAATTTTTAGATAGCTTCATGTAAATTTTCAAATGAATATTGCATAATTACTTCATAATATCAAGTTATCAACTTACAGCAGTCAACGCAGCCTCAGCACCCTTATTTCCAGATTTTCCACCAGCACGATTTAGAGCCTGCACTTAGCCAAAGAAGAACAAATAGAAATCAAAGTAATCATTTGTCTCATCTGCAAGAACATATTTCATAACTTTCACAGCAAATAATTACCTGATCCATGTTATCACATGTTAGGACACCAAATATGCACGGAACACCTGCAAAGGCATCTCAAAATGCTTTAGTTTTCCCTGTTGATTAATTAATGAAGAAAAAAAAATACTAACAAAGTGACAATAGTAATAAATGCCCCATTCATAGACCAAAAGAAAAAAAATAGGCGTTAGCTTAACTGATAAGCTTAGAGGAAACATAAAGTTTCAGTAATCTATTCAGTGAAGACCAACGTCAAAGTTAACACAGGCATTGTATTACTGACTTTAAAAGAAAAAAATAATCAACCATTTAAAATATAATTCTCAAATTTCAAGTTTCTTCTCAACCTTGATTCTAGATTCTACAAAAACAAGTTGTGATACAAATGTTGCATGAATGTTTCATTTTCAACAAAACAGACAGCAGTTGAATACTCAAATATGATCTGTTCCAATCTTGGGATTACAATTAACTTCAACAGAATACTACCTGAGTTTAGACTGGCTGAAAGCACTCCAGATGCTGCTGAATTAGCAACTGCATCATAGTGGGTGGTGTCTCCCCGTATCTGTTAACAAGAAGTTTGGTCACAGTAGAAACTCAAACTTAGTAGACATAAATATAGATAATGGATACCCATTGATCATAAATTTTTTTTAAAAGATTTCAACTATACATCAAGATTTATCATACCACAGCTCCTATGCATAAGATTGCGTGATATTTGCCTGATTTTCCTAGTCTTGCAGCAACTACACCAATTTCAAAACTACCAGGTACCCAGACAACCTAAGGGAGAAGAGAAAGTAACAAATTTCTGTCAGTATTCAAATCCAGCAGAAGGTGATGTGAAAATTCTGAACAAAGCATGTATAAATCCTGTCAGTATTCAAATATAGCAATTGAACAATATTTGTGTCCAAAATCATGACCAAGGGTGAAAATATTATACAGCTAACACTCCAAGCTAAAACTAAACGAAATAGACACAAAAGTTTGCAATAAGATACAGAATTCAATAATTTATAATCTCTAATACATGATTAGAGAAAAATATGAGAGTGACAAAAAATGAAAAGATCGGCCTCTTGTTTTAGCCAAGGAAGCATGGGCCCTTCAAAAGTAGTTGTGACATGTTCTACCTGGGTCAAACACATCTCTAGTCAGACATTTCAAATTCTACTTGCTGCAGTTTACAATTTTGATTTTATTTTTATTTCTTAAACTCTTACAAGCCAAAAAAAATAATAAAGAAAAATTTTAAAAAAAAATTGGATAAATAGTTGCATTTATTGTATCTACTATGACTTGGTTCATTGTTATAACATTGATTCTATTTCATTTAAATTTTTTGTTTTATTTTAATTCTATATTTTGAATTATAGCCATATCATGTCCTAGAACTTTTAATTCTATATTTTGAATTATAGCCATATCTATGCCATATGTGCTTTCAAGGTTTTAGCCTATTACGGGTGCATAAGTTTGCCTTACTTCATATTCAGTAAAACTGAATAATTTACGTAACAGAAAAAGTGAGAAAAACAAAAATAAATTTCAAAAAGTATGCTAAGTGGAGACTTAACCAAATTACACTGAAACAGTGTATATCACAAATAATCAATATTCCAAGAATTTACAAGACAGCTCACTTACATCAATGTCCTCATCTTGAACTGAATAATTCTTAAAAGTACCCAAAGCTCCCTCCAAGAGCTGCTTGGTAATGATTTCATTAAATCGTGCAACAACCTAAAAGAAGAGAAAATGGAAATGAGAAACGAAACATAAGAGAACTAGAAAAACTTACAAGTACAATCCAGTTTGAAGTAGAAAATAAATGCAAAATCTTGAAGCAGAATATTATAACTTCTGCGTGATTCACTACCACGTTTCTCTAATTCATATTCCTCTATCAACACCATTCCGTTTGCATTTTCCACTCTCTCCAAAATACTTCCACCTCTTAAAATTTTCATTATTGTCAAAGCCTTAATCAATCACCAAAAAGCTTTAAAATTGGAATTCACCCTTGCTGTGTTTCATCATTTTATCATCTTCATCTGTTGAAAAGGGTTTGGGCACTATGTTGGAGTTCCTCATGCATACTCCAAACTCCAAAAAGAGAACTTTATTCTTGCAATCCAACTTCGGAAGTTCAGGATTTCTTCTAAGGGGAAGTCTTTCATTAGACCTATTGTGTTTAATAGGAGTAATAAAAACAATTCGTAACACGTTTGGCCACACAAAGATGTTTGTTTTGTGCCGTTAACAAACATCTAGGTACAATTTTTTTAGCATTTTGGGGGTGGGGGGGATTAGAGTTTTTCTTGTTCAAAGATTTGGACAAATTACTAGTCAACCATTTTAGGTCTAAGAGAAGTATGAAAACATCCTTTGACGGTGTATACTCCTATGGAGTAATTTGGTGGTATCAATTTGTGATCCTTATCTGCAATGGCTTTAGAGGGAACTGTGTGTCAAATACATAGAGAACAGTGTGCTCATCAGATTCTCCTGCGATGTTTTCTCTCTCATATTTTTGGTGCCTTCTTTAGGATAATGTCTTTTTCTCTACCCCTTTACTTACTTCCTCTTCAGTCTTCTCTACTGACCAGTTAAAGGACTGTCAAAATTTAGTACATAACATAAACAGTGTGGGTACTGATGGCAAGCTTCTGTCTACAGCATATATCAAATGCTAAGAGTAAACAATTAATCAGTACCCGAATTAGTGACAAGTAAGCTCTCTGATAAGCATCCAGCATGAATGATCCATACTTCCATCTATTTATGGCTGTCTGTGTGGCTTACGCAAACGACCTCTTTGAACATCCACTCATTCCTTTCCTGAATGTACACATCTGCAAATAGCTTGACGAGGATTGGTTTTATCTGCTAAAATCATTATATCCAATTGAGATCTATCTATCTTTTTGTCATGTACATCAATAGAGTTCGTAAGCTCCAACTAGATGACTATTATGCCATGCTAGCAGTCAATCCAATCACTTGATTTAGCATCCCAACTTCTTAATACCTTAATTAGGTTATGCCACTCTAAGTGACTATCAACCCCACAAAATCGGCTTGTAAAGTGAGGTTTGCACCCACTTATATATTATAAATTGGCCTTATGTGGGACTTCCAACACACACCCCTCACGTCGAGGTATAGATATCATCTCGAGCGTGAGACTAGACATTAATGGGTGGTTCGATAGTGAGTGGAACAACATGCCCAACAAACAATAGATATTGCTAGGATAGGCTCTAACCATAACTTTGATACCATGTTAAAAAGTGGACTTTAAGCCTAACTTTGTAAGGAGAGGTTTGTACTTACTTATGTATTATAAATTGGCCTTATCTCTAGTCGACGTGAGACTTCATAAATAATTCAGCAAATGAAAACCTAAATGATTCTTTAAACCACCCATCCCTAAGGTTTCAATCACCTTAGTCCTTATCCTGACATGCCTCCAGTGAAACTCCACCCTGCCAAGTCTTATACTATGGACCCCAAATATAAAAGACTCACTAAGTTCTCTAACCTTCTTTCTGTCCAACAACAGGTGTTGAATGTAAAGGGTTTTCTGTTAAAAAACTAAAAGCAAGAAGCCCTAACTCAGAATAATATTTCATTCATGTTGACGCTCTTTTCCCCCTTCTAACACAATATGTACGACAGACACACTGCCTAACTGAAAAACAACGCAGGACAATAATGTAAGACGAAGAAACTCATGGGCTAAGACAAAAGGCCAGAATCAGTTTGCATTTCTTTTCAGATAAACTTCGGCATACGTACTTATACCATAAGAAAAACATGAGATAAAATTTTCAATAAATTAAAAATAACTAGTGTATAAGATAATTTATAAAAATTCATTCATGTCAGCTTTTTCAAAAGGTTATTGTTATAAAGCTAACTTTAAAACTTTTTTCCCACAAATATTTGGGAAAAACTAAATAAATAACCTAATAATTTTGGAATACATGGATACATACCACAGCAAAACGAAGTCCTTGAGTTCTGGTAACAGAACCTGTCAGATTCCGCACAGCATTTGTCTGTGCCAAAGAAGATCCACCCTTCCTCTGAACAGCAATGCGCGGCTTAATTTCTGAAGCTGAAGAAAGAAATCAGAGAATTAAACAAAACCAGGAAAGTCAGATTCTTCGTTGACCACGAATATGACCAGTAACCAAAATGGTAGAAAGGATTAGGAATGTAACCACGCAGAGAGTGCGAAAAGGAGAGAGGGTTTAGGGTTTTAGGAGAATTATGAAAATGTAAAATGCTGGTTGGAGCAAAGGAACCATCTTGGCCACGCACAAATCCAATGGGGAGGATACAATCGGTAGAAACAAATGAGGCCATTGTTTTGCTCTGAAGATGAGAGCTTCTGCCGATGGAGGGCGGTGACGGCGGTGACGGCGGCGCAGAGGAAGATGCAAAACAAGTGTGAACTAAGCTACTCGGTTTTGCTGATGGCGGATTTTGATTTTACAACGAAGATTTATTGAAACCATTAAAATGCTAAGATTCTTATATCTACATTATAAAATCATAAGCTATATTATACCACTTCCTAAGTGCTTTTTCTTTGGTCGTGATTTTCTAATAAAACAATTTTAATCTTTCCTACGTTAAAATAATTTTATCATATAAAAAAATAAAAGAAAATCATTATTTTGTAAATTTATTTATTTATATATTTTTTAATTTATATTACATTATTTAAAAGAAAATCATTGATTCATAAACCATTGTGCATTTGTATGTCTAACCAAATCGTATATCATTCAAAATTTAAAAAAAAATAATAATAACAATTTTCTAAAACGCAGTGGGTCGTATGATTGTTCACTCAAGTCAAATACCAAAAAGTCAACCATTACTCAAACATTTCTATGGATGACCCTTACAACTGCGTGATCAGGAGATGAAACTGAATGACCAACCTTTAAGAAAATTAGTTCTAATGTTGAGTGACTTAAGATAAAATGTGATTATTATTTATTGGGTTGTAATTAGGTTTTTATTAATCAAAGACTCACTACAAAATTTGTAAATACAAGTTTGAAAAAATGAAGTAGATTATTGTATTTACAATACATTTAATATCTAACCTGTCAAATTTAAACTGACTTTGACAATAGAACATCTTCTACAAGTGCCCAATGAGTAATATTGAAAAAACGACCACTACAAACAAGGAGTGAAGAACATTAGTTCACTGGATGAGAGGAAAATAGCTTGATTTGTGTTCGTGGGATAAGACTTGTATAAAAGAGGATTTTTCACCCCATTACTCAAGTGTCTCTCAGAGGAAGAGGCCTAATATGTGCTCGTTGAGTTACCTAACAGCGTGTGTGGTCTCCATACGAGATGGTGCACACTTAAGGCAAGAACGTTGAGAATGTGCTATTATTGGTCGACTATGGAGGAGGATTGCAAGGTCTTCGTTCAAAAATGTTTCGGGTTGTAAGGTTGAGGTCAACATCGAAGGTATATACAATAGTCCAAAGGGTCTCACTATTTTTCTTCACTCCTTGCCTATCATGGTCGGTCGTCCAATACTGCTCGGAGGGCACCGATAGAAAATGTTTAGATGTTAAAGTTAATTCGAGTTTGACAATTCAGATATTAAATGTGTATTAAATGCAATCACCTACATAATTTATTATGCATTTAATATTTGAATGGTCAAACTCGAACTAACAAACTTGAACTGACATTGACATCGAAATATCTTTTAGAGGTGTCCTTCAAACAATATTCAACAAATATCACGATAAATAAAGAATAAAGAACAATAATGAAACATTTTGAACTATATAAACGTTGACCTTGATCCTACAACCAAAAACACTTAACATTCAATTATGTAATAAATTTAAAAATAAAAAATAGTTCCTAAATATTATTATAATTTAATAACAAAACAATCTCTAATTATTGTTAACATAATTATTACTAGCTAAATTATGTTTTTCATATTTTTTAAAAGCTGAATTAATATTATCTCACACCTTGGACAACTATTTTTTATAAAACACTTTCAAAGACTTAATTAACCATTTAATCTTAATTATAATTATAATTTTATTTTTGACACACATTAGGAATAAAAACTTGATTTAAAAAAATTGCTTGATAAAAAGTATGCTTAAAGCATCGAAACGATGTTAAAGTAGGGTTTTTCTTTGTTTAAGGTATTGATTAAATTATGGAATTTGTGATTGTTGTTAAAGAAGAATCAAGTCTTGTCTAAACGTGGAATAAAGCTACCATACAAAATCCATTTGCTTCGCTCGTAAGTAAGTTCCTATTCAAATACTTTTCCCATAATTCATTTTAATATCTGATTAACGTCCGCTTAATAATTAGATATATAATAATAACTATAAAAATAATTAGAGATAATAGTGTATAGATCGAACCCTGTATTTCTATTATGTTATTAAAACAGAATTCAATAGTTCTATTTTAATCGTTATTTGAAATCTAACCCATTTTTTAATAGAACATTTTTAATTTAATATTATATTTAAGAAAATCGAATTCAATATTATTTTATTTAAGAGGATGCCGTAACAGGAGAAAATACGTTAACAGATAAGTATGTACTATAAGCTCCGAAAGGTGAAAATTGAAGAAAAGGGAAAAACATTAACACATGTTATCTATTAAGATATTTTTTTAATAAATAAAGATGGGGATTTTATTTTTGTTTTTATCAGGTTTATATCTGAGATGAAGTATGAGATTTACAATAGTCAAATAGTTATCTCTTTGGTAATAAAATTGAGTTTCAAAGAAAAACAAATAGGAGATCACTAACACGATAATGGCCTTTTATTTTTGAATTTTTTACATTTTTCCAACGTTAATTCAGGATATATAAATTTACACTGGACTATATCAGATTCCATGTAAAAATAACAATTTTCTCATATTATACTAAATTTGATATAAAAAAGTTTGCAACTAATAAAAAGAGTTCCAATGAACATTTTTTAAGTTGTTTAAGTTATTTGTATTGTGTATCAAATAAATGAAAAGCTACCAATATATTATTTTAGAATTAACATATCCACTAACATATATATATATATATATATAATTTTATTTTATTAAATTAGAATTTTTTTGTAATAATTTTTATTATTTAAATACTAATATGCATTACTTATTAATTTATCTAAATTTTAATTATTAATTAAAATATTTAAACTTGAATTAAGTCCATTAGAATGAATTTTGATAATTATTTCGAAAAAAATAAGGTATGTTATAATATATATATATATATATATATAATTAAAATATTTACATAGTTTTTTAAAATATTAAATATGTTTTAGTCTTTCATACGAAATTAAATTTTGTTTTTTGTTTTTAAATTTTGAATAATTTTTATTCTTAAATTTTGAAACTAATTTTTTTTTCAGTCACTGACACACACATCTAATAACATGTGGACATACATTGTAATATCATTTCTCATATCAATAAATCTTTAATATTATTTTATGATGTTTAAAATTTTAGAATCAAACTATATCAAAATTGAAACAAAAGAAAAATTCATTTTTTTCACACTTAATTTAAGTTAATTAAAGTTAAGTATATATAAATTTTATTTATCATTACATACACATGATAGAAATTTCAACCCAAAATAATTTCATTAAGGAATACAAATCATTACTATATATGTGTTAACCATTGTTAGTGTTTTTGACTCTAATTTACTAAAAAGGTATTTCTTTTAAATTTTATTTTATGAAAATTAATCACTTATTTTCAATCAACAAAAAAAATGGTTAAATTTAGCTTCTCTTTTGAAAATCTCCAAAACAATTATTTCAAACAAACACGTCATAGTGCCTATTTCTTCTTTTTCCATTATTTACCGTAATTGGAATCTAAAGTTTACCTGACATGCACGCTGCAAATTAGCATATGCAAAACTTATGAGTAGATAAATACAACTCAAAATAAGTGATTATGCTTTTCAAAATTTTAAAATAGTTTGGAATTATTTTTCATATAAAAAAATTGTCACCTTAGAATACAGAAAATGATTTATGGGTTTATCTTAAATGGCCATCTTATTTTACCCTTTTCAAAAACAATGGTAAGCTTTTGTGGATTCAATTTTTAGTAAAGTTGAGTTCAATAAACTAATTAAGGAAAGTAATCAATCAAATAATTTGTTGCTAAATGAATCGTAAAACTGGCTTTTTAGTAAAAGTTTTGACTGATTTTAGTAAAAGGGTTAAGATAAAGACAAGTTTGATTCCATTAAGGAAAATGATACTCAGACAACTAAATTTGACAACATTTGAACACGGTACACGTGTTCAAATATGATTGGTCCACGTGGAAAATCATTTATAATTGATTGAGTGACTTATTTTGAATCTGAAAATTCTTCCCAGCCACTTTCCACCGGAGCCTTTTTTGAGAGAGAACCAGCCACCACGTCACCGACTTGGAGAACCGGCCCACCACCGCGACCATTTCCTTCCGACCGGCCACCATTGCCGCCGCACTGCCGTTGCCGGAGACCGCCCTGCCTTCTGCGCTCTTCCCTCCACTGAGAATCGCGGTTCGATTAGGTCGACTTTCTCGAACCAGCCACACCACCGCCTATGACCATTCGTGCCCACCGGCCACCACTGCCGCCGCACTGCCGTTGCCGGAGACCCGCCGGCCTTCCGCGCTCTTCCCTCCACTGAGAATCGCGGTTCGATTAGGTCGACGTTCGGTTCGAGAACCAGCGACCACCGCCTGTGACCATTCGTGCCCACCGGCCACCACTGCCGCCGCACTGTCGTTGCCGGAGACCCGCCGGCCTTCCGCCCTCTTCCCTCCACTCAGAATCTCGGTTCGATTTGGTCGACGGCGCGTTCGAGAAGCAGCCACCACCGCCTGTTCCCATCTCGTGCCCACCGGCCACCACTGCCGCCGCACCGCCGCACTGCCGGCCCACCGCCGCACTGCCGCCGCAGTAGACCCGCCGACCGTCCGCTATCTTCCATCCACGGCGGTTCCATTCTTGCTTTCTCTAATTTAATTTTCGAATTAAATTTTGTGATTTTTGTTTTGTTTCAATCCCTGTGATTTGAGGCTGTGTTGCATGCTTGTGGTGATTAGTTTTAGGACATTTGATTCAACCAAATCCATTCACCTTAGATGGTGAACATTGAAAAAATATAGGAGAACTGTTGATTTACATAATTTGACGATTTTGTTGGACAATCCGTTACATTTTGCCGTTTCATGGTCATGGGTGATAGGACAATTTTACAAGTTAAATCCGTTACATTTTGCCGTGTCATGATGCACTTGTTCGAACTTATGGAATTGCATGTTTCATGAATTAATCATCACAATGAGAAAAGGAAAAAAAGTGGTCCAATATGTCTAAAGACATACATAGTCCATGTGTGCAAATACTTTTGAACTACCTTTAAACTGAGAAATACCATTAAACTTCATTTTCATGTAACGCAAAACATAATGGAAAAGTATGGAATGAAAAAAATAAGGAATATTATGAGTTTGAAATAATAGAAAATTCATTTAGTTACATGGTTCATATTATATTTCTTTGGACTCATATTAATTTTTTGGTTTGTGCCTATTGTGTACAGGTGATTAAAGGATTTGAAGCTCAAGAGCGTTGTCTGCTTCTTAAATTTGTCACCAGTTGTTCTCGTGGTCCATTACTCGGGTTCAAATAGTTGCACCCACCACTAACCATCCGAAAGGTATGTTCTTCATCTGTTCCCTCTATTTTTTGTTCTTTAATTATTAAAATATATTTAAGGAAATGTACTCAGTGACAAATGGATCCTCTATGGTTGGCAATTTTTTTGACAAGGTGCGTGAGTATATGTTGCAATATGTTCCCCAATTTTTTTACATGTTGTTTGGCCTTTAACACAGATTAAAAGAAACATTTGATTATTCAAATCATATATAAAAATTAACCTTGCTTTTTTAGATCCAACAGTAGCAAATGACTTGTCTTAATCAAGCATGTTCCAGAAACATATAAGATCATTAATTAGAGAATTTGACTTTAATTTACAGCTGAAACCTGAAAAAAAAACTAGATGCATCATCGACAAAGGCAAAGAAGATGAACTTCTAACCTTAAAAGAACACATTGAATTGAAGGGGGTGGTGGAGGTGAGGGGACAGAAAAAGCCACTTACATGTATAACCAAAACAGGACATTTGACTGCACCAACCTTAGCAATGTTCTGGACAAAAAAAAACAAACATGTAAAGTATCCATAGATTGAATGAAATAGATTGGAGCATAATCAAGTA
Source organism: Vigna reflexopilosa (assembly GCA_027742785.1). NCBI lineage: Eukaryota > Viridiplantae > Streptophyta > Magnoliopsida > Fabales > Fabaceae > Vigna > Vigna reflexopilosa. The sequence continues at coordinate 18,785,321 of CM050911.1, forward strand.
AGGAGTCTGTGTACCTTGTAAATATGAAACCAGTATGTCCATTTTACAGGGTATAGTACTATAAGTCCAGATAAAAATGGAATATGCAAGACAACCCCTCTCAATTCTTGTAGCTGTGAAGCAAGATCAAGTGTGGGACCACTCCCAACAGATTGACCATACATTATCAATTGGTCATCTTTCACCCTGTATTCTTCTTTTAGGCATTTATATGCAGCATCAATATCTGCATATGTATTATATTCAGTTGGCTGTTTCAACATGCAAAAAGGATGAGTGTTAAGTTGCAAGCAATAATGTCACTCTAAATGAACCATCAACAACAGTATAGTATTCTGCATAAAATTGTTGTAAACACTGCGATTATATTTGATTGAAAAGTCAATAATTTGCGTGCGATTATTCCATCACAAGTGGATTGTTGTATGTGAAAGGGAAGGAGAGAGATTAATGATTTCTTGTGTTTGATTAAGATGTTCATTTCAACCGTAGGGGGTTTAATATATAACAATGCACTGACATATTTTGTTGGTTTTTGAAAACGGGTGGCTTGTAATTTTAAAATGTGTTTAATTTGTCTGAGCGATTATTATCTAGTCTTGTATTCAGAAAGAATAAGTGAAGATTTTTCCTTTTTGCTGACAAATGTTAGTATGTATAATTGTTAGAAAATTCTAAGTTCATTGATGCAAAAACACTGCAGTATGCTTTGTATTTTGGAATTGGTTGTTGTTATCATTGTTTGGCTTTGGTTCAGTGTCATGGAGGAAGTGGGTGAAGACAGTCAAGCTTCTGATACTAGGAAGAAGGTTTGTTGTATTTGATTTGCATTTGATTTGCATACATTTAGTGTTGTATTGTAATTTATTTCAATAATAAGTCTGTTTTTTATGCAGTTAGTGTTTAGACACTTTTGCAAGACCAAGTTCATAGGTGCTTTGAATGTACGCTTGAATACTGAACAAAAGACATACATTCACAAAACTGTTTTTAGTTGGTTGTTATTTTTGCCAGATTGTATAAAGATAGGTAGGAATTTGTTAGGTCATATATGTGGTTGTTGGGTAGAGAACATGGGAGGGTTTTATATTGGAGACAAAGTTATTGGGTTTACTGAATTTGATGTATGTATGTCCTTAGGGTTGCCTGTTGTTGGTCAAATGATAGATTTAAATAAAGTTGGGCATCGTTGTGTTTGTAGGGACTACTTCCCTGACGGGAAAGTACCTGTCAAAATGGTTTATGAGTTTCTGTTAGAGGAACATGAAAATGTTTCTGTAGAACAATTTTGCAGTTTGTATATATTGGTTGGGATATCAGAGTTCTTGCTTCCTAATAGGAGTGGTATAGTATTTCCAGTTATTTTTGACCTTGTTTCGGATTTGGGTTCTTTGGGTAAGTACAGTTGGGGCAGTTTAGTTTTTGATTACTTTATTCAAAGTGTGTGTACTGCATCAACAACAATGAAGAATGAAAGAAGTAGAAGTAATTTCCATCTTGAAGGATGTGCTTACTTGTTGCAGGTACATGTTTGTTTTGTAGTTTTTAATAAAATACAGTGATTTGTTATTGTTTACCATCATTTTAAATTTGGAGGTTGTTTGATTTATAATTTCCAGGTTTGGTTCTGTCACCATTTTGTTACATCAAAGTCAATGTACAGTACCCGCGTAACAAAATTCCCAAGGTTGTTGAACTGGATTGATATGAATATTGGGGAGAAGTTTATAAGAAGTGCATTGGCAAAGGGATCAGTGAGTAGTCGTTCATTACAGGAGTGTGTTATAGCAATTTATTTAATATTTAATGTTTTATGAGATGATATTTGTTAATGATATTGCAGGTTGTTGTTGATGTTTGTGTGTCCAAAGAGGAGCTTTCTTATGGAGTGGTAAAAGACGCTGTTCAAAAACATGGTTTTCCATATAACAAGCAGAATAGAGGAGAAACAGACAAATTAATTTCTGTTGTAGATGAACAAACAAGAGTGCTTGCCGACATGCGAAATAGTATTGATGAATTAAAGAAGTTGGTTGAAGCCAAGAATGAATATAAGAGTGAAGATTTTGTGGAACAAAGAAGTGAAGGTCATTTCCAAAGCACACCGGTTCAATATCATCACCAAAGCCCGAAGTTTGAAGGTGGCCTTGAAATGAAGCAAAGCACGATGTATGACCGGATGAAAGCTGTTCCTCGAAAACGGATTAAGAGTGTGGCAACAAGAACTCCGTTTACTGATCATGTTAGAAGAAAAAAATGAGTGCTTGAATAACTTGTATTAGAATAGGAAATGTACATTTTACTTTATATGACCATGTTCCGAATGTTGTTCAAAATTGTTGTTTATTATCACAAAAATTTGGAATCCTTTAACCATTGTCATAATGTGAGTCATGTTTTCTAATTTTTTTGGAATGATTGATGGAATGAAGACATTTTGAACGTGATTATGATTAAAAGAAGTTCAACAACTGTATGAAAAAGGCAGTGTAGCCTTCTAAAATTTGTAACAGTTGTGTGTGCAAATCTGATAACAATATTCAATTGATACACAAAATTTGGCAGGTTGAAAGATGATTTTAAAAGTCAATCAACCCCGTTGTGCAAAAGTTATAACATAAGTACCCAGTTATTCCAACTAAAGTCCCGCATAATATTTTAAAGTTTGGAATGTTGTTTGAGTTTAGAACTTTGTGTGTTAGGTTGAATGTTACCATGAGGACAATGCATCCTTGTGTCAAGAAAATCATATTGGACATTATTTTAAATTTTATGGAAGTTGAAATATGAATTTAGAATTTAATGAACCAGTCTGTGCAAAACTTGTAACACAAGTACCCACTTATTACAACTGAAGTCCCACTTTATATTTTAAAGTTTGGAATGTTGTTTAACTTGATAAGTTGTTGGCTAAGTTTAGATGTTACCATGATGACAATGCATCCTTGTCAAAATAAAATTATATTGGACATGATTTGAAATTTTTTGGAGGTTGAAAGATGAATTTAGAATTTAATGAACCCGTCTGTGCAAAACTTGTAACACAAGTACCCACTTATTACAACTGAAGTCCCACTTTATTTTTTAAAGTTTGGAATGTCGTTTAACTTGATAAGTTGTTGGCTAAGTTTCAATGTTACCATGATGACAATGCATCCTTGTCAAAATAAAATTATATTGGACATGATTTGAAATTTTTTGGAGGTTGAAAGATGAATTTAGAATTTAATGAACCCGTCTGTGCAAAACTTGTAACACAAGTACCCACTTATTACAACTAAAGTCCCACTTTATTTTTTAAAGTTTGGAATGTTGTTTAACTTGATAAGTTGTTGGCTAAGTTTCAATGTTACCATGATGACAATGCATCCTTGTCAAAATAAAATTATATTGGACATGATTTGAAATTTTTTGGAGGTTGAAAGATGAATTTAGAATTTAATGAACCCGTCTGTGCAAAACTTGTAACACAAGTACCCACATATTACAACTAAAGTCCCACTTTATTTTTTAAAGTTTGGAATGTTGTTTAACTTGATAAGTTGTTGGCTAAGTTTCAATGTTACCATGATGACAATGCATCCTTGTGAAAATAAAATTATATTGGACATGATTTGAAATTTTTTGGAGGTTGAAAGATGAATTTAGAATTTAATGAACCCGTCTGTCCAAAACTTGTAACACAAGTACCCACTTATTACAACTGAAGTCCCACTTTATTTGTTAAACTTTGGAATGTTGTTTAACTTGATAAGTTGTTGGCTAAGTTTCAATGTTACCATGAGGACAATGCATCCTTGTGTAAATAAAATTTTATTGGACATGATTTGAAATTTTTGGAAGTTGAAATATGAATTTAGAATTTAATGAACCCGTCTGTGCAAAACTTGTAACACAAGTACCCACTTATTACAACTAAAGTCCCACTTTATTTTTTAAAGTTTGGAATGTTGTTTAACTTGATAAGTTGTTGGCTAAGTTTCAATGTTACCATGATGACAATGCATCCTTGTGAAAATAAAATTATATTGGACATGATTTGAAATTTTTTGGAGGTTGAAAGATGAATTTAGAATTTAATGAACCCGTCTGTGCAAAACTTGTAACACAAGTACCCACTTATTACAACTAAAGTCCCACTTTATTTTTTAAAGTTTGGAATGTTGTTTAAGTTGATAAGATGTTGGCTAAGTTTCAATGTTACCATGATGACAATGCATCATTGTCAAAATAAAATTATATTGGACATGATTTGAAATTTTTTGGAGGTTGAAAGATGAATTTAGAATTTAATGAACCCGTCTGTGCAAAACTTGTAACACAAGTACCCACTTATTACAACTAAAGTCCCACTTTATTATTGTTCAATATGATCACAAATGTTATATTGGAAGGGTTATATTTATTTTAATTTTTTTAAACACAATAAATGAAGTTAAGTTTAAAAGAATTTAGTTCAACTAAAACAATGGTATAAATACGTTTGTAATTGAGACAAAGATGTAATCATTTGATTTCCATTGAAACATAAATATTGAAATACATGACATGAAAATGATTATCTAGTATATGTGATTTGGACTAAAATTGGAAGTATAACATTACAAGGACATCCATTAATATAAACTTCAATTACTAATTGATCTCGGTGATTGTCAACCTCAAACATGAGAACATCTTCATCCTTCAGGCCATATTCGATAATCCAAAACTAAAACTTTGCACATGATCCCAACCCGTCTGTCCAAAGATGTAAACCTCCATCAAGGCTTTGTTGGTAATGAATTTCCCAAATGCACTTTGCAAGTCCTGTGCAATATCAATTATCAAGTCAATGACATTGTGAATTTTGTCATAATTTGGTTAAACCATAAAATTTTTTTTCACCACGTACGAAATGACTTCCCGAAGCCTGTGACTTTGTCAACTTCACCGCAAATAGACACGTATCAAGATATGTGGTACAATGAAAATTTGATGATTCCCTATTCTCTTTGGAGCAAGTACCAAAATATATTGTCATATTCAAATTGTTATTAGCCACAGATTGGAAGTTTATATGGGCATCATTCATCCTTTGAGGGTATATGATTTTCATTGCTTTACAAATCAAATCGGCACGTACTTACATAATAGTGAATAACATTACATTGACAGTAATTATTTCCTTAACCATTATTATTTTCATGCTAAAAATATATGTAATTGTAACATATTCAGCAAAAAGATAAAGTTCAATCAAGTAAATAATCAATATAAAACCTATTATATGCAATTAAATGACAAAATTATATTGAACAACATACATACCTCCAAAAATTCTTTATTTGAAAAATTTCTTGAGTTAAAGGTGTGTATAAGTAATTGGTGAGACATCAAGACTATCAACAGTGTACTCTCCACATGTCAATAAAGACATGAAATCCGATTGAGTGACTTGAGATTGAAACATATCCTGACTTGGAAGTTCCTCATGGATGTGCGTTATGTCACAGTTACTTGGTTCCTGAAATAATACTATTAGTTAAGTATTGAATGAAAAATATAATAAGTAATAATAGTACCCAAAAGCACATGACATTAAATCAATAATACTCACATTATCAGTTCTTTTTTCTTTGTTTTTAGTACCATGAGATTTGTTCTTTTTTGTAATTTTTTCAACTGTTGATTGCAATCTTTTTGTCCTTGGTTGGCCTTTACGTTTCACAGCTACTGGACTGTGAACAATTAGGCCGTCAAATTCAGATGTTGGTCCAACCTGTTCACTACAATACGGATGTGCATTACATCCTTCTTCATTCACCAACGTCAATGTTGTTGATGTACATAACCCGATATTTCTGCCAATAGAGTTCAAATCCTTAAGCAACTTTTGAGTTGCAGTCTCACTATCACAAGCAACCTTAGCGATGTCATAGAAACGTTTACATAAAGCTTGGTACCACTGCATCTTAGGTTCTTCAATGTTATTGGTGTAAGATGCTTTAATGAGAGTATGTCTTCGACGTACGTTTTTGCTCCACCGTCGCAAGATGTATTTTGATGGTACATTACGCACATCTTCCTGCCCTAGGACCAATAAGGAGTGTCGACACAAAATCCCTCTAAACTCAAATAGTTGGCAACTGCAATGAGTGTCAGTTGTCACAGAATCAAAATCTACTACATGAAATTTTGAACCACATTGACCGTCCCAAATGAACTCTTCTTTAATAGTGTACGTAATTTTAGTACCTTCTTTTCTCATGTTTTTAATAAAGCAATTCATGCGTGACCGAAATTCCTTTTGGACTTCTATAAATTTTGCTTGTGTGTACTCCATTTGATATTGTCTTTCAATAAGAGATTGAGATCCACATGGTAGGGTTGTATTCATTGAAGAAAAATCGGCCTCATTTTCTTTTTGCGCCTTGTGTCGTAAGGCATTCTCATATTGATGGACAAATTGTTGAAGTGTTGTACTTGAATTTATGTATCCATCAAAGAATGCATTCATGCCCTCACTTCGTTGTGTACTTGACATTCCTGCCCAAAAGTGATGTTTCATATAACAAGGAACCCATCTTTGTCTATCTGCATACAATGAATTCAGCCATTCATTGTTGTCTAACCCATTACATGGAATTAATTTTCCCCATCCTAACTCAAACTCTTCATCAGTAATTGTCTCGTAAATAAGCCTTTTTAGTTCGTTTTTTATTGCACGATAATGTTTGTAGGCTTGCAATTTCTCTGGTATTTTTTTCATTATGTGCCACAAGCACCAACGGTGTCTTGTGTTTGGAAACACAACTTCTATTGCATTGGACATTGCCTTACATTGGTCAGACACAATACCTTGAGGAGCCTTGTTTGACATACATCTAAGCCAAGATGAAAATAGCCATGTGAATGTGGAAGTGTCCTCTGCAGAAATCAAAGCAGAACCAAGTAAAATGGAATGACCGTGATGGTTAACCCCAACAAACGGTGCAAACGGCATGTCGTATTTGTTGGTTAGGTAGGTTGTGACAAACGACACAACATCACCAAAATCTGCACAAGCTGCACGACTTCGTGCGTCGGCCCAAAACACACGGCATATACGGTTCTGGTCGTCCATTTCCATATCATAGAAGAAATCATTGTTTAATTGTCTCATTCTTGAGAAGTACCTTAGAAGTGCTTGGCCATCTCCTTCTTTACAAAGAGTCCTTCGCTGTTGGCCAATATAATTACGTGTGTCACGTTCCATGAATTGTATATTTTCATATCCACCTGCATCATTAACCAAAGATACAAAACTTTTGTTTATGCGGACACCAGCATCATCATTCATATTAAGGGTGTGCTTCGCATGCATATTAAGTCTTCGATTACCACGTATGAGGTTTGAGTTTTTCGGACACATGTCATGGCTGTGTTCATTAACAACTGTTCTCACCTGCCATTTTCCTTCTTTCATAGCAACAGTGATTCCAGCAGGACATTCTTTTTTTTGACTTGGCTGGGTTTTCAATTCTGGAGCAATGGTAGATAGGTATTTCCCTTCCCTAGAACACACTAATTTCATGAAGTTTAACTCGTTGTTGTTATTTCTCCTAGACGTCCTTATCCGAACACCAAAACCGCACCTCACAGCGTAATTTGTGTAAAAACTTTTTACTTCTTCAATTGTATCAAACCACATATGAATTTTAGGGACTACATCATTCACATTGTCAATGGAATCATTGTTCACCTCACAAGTAACTTGTTCCAACGACATTGTCTGGATATTTTGTGACAAAGACATCCAATTCTTACACCTACTCCAAAAATCAAATACAGTTGAAAGGTAAATGGAAGCAAACATAACATTAAAACACATATTAAGAATAAATCTTGTTTTCCTGGGCCACTAATGTTCACAACGAAACGAAAACAAAACATTAAAAGTTGGGTGTATTTCCATGTTGCAAATATTATTAAAAAAAAAACAAAAATTCATACATCATAAACTATAAATATGTATAATAAAAGGTTTAACAGTTTAGATGAGTGAATTATGAACTTACTTTAGATGTTAGGTTCTTCCACAACTCATGAAATAAATGTCATTGAATAACCCACAAAGGTCCACCGTCCAACCTTAAATGCTCTTCAATGCCTTACAGACGTTCATAGATAGAACGAAGCTGTTGAAATGAATGAATGAAAAAGGGGACTTCTGTTTGCCTTTTAATTGCATTAAATGAAAGTTGGTGAGATGGCGGGAATGTGCAACGGGTACAAGGACTGCACATTAAATGCAATTTAAGCTCATTAAGGGTTTTAAACACGCAAAGGTCATTTCAAATTAATATAATATTATATTATTATATGTTTATTGTTTGCTACAAATATCTCCGCTTGAAATTATATCAATGTATTATATTATAATAATATTTAACGTTACTTCTTATGGCAATGTAAGTAAATATTATATTATTATTTTGACCTATATATATGACTGCCCGATAATCCCTATAGGCCATCCTCATGAAACTTATTTCTAACACCGGGTACACTTTATTTTCCTTGAATTATTAGTATTGTGTTGTATGTTATTCCTTCTTCCTCCATGCATTACAAATGTTGTTTTCAATTACGCAGTTTATAAGCATGGAGCCATGGGAGGGACTAGATATAGACGATACTGATCTGAAAGCTTTTTTACATAAGTGCAACTCAAGTGCAACGTTGATACCTGGACCTGCTGGAAATGTACAAGCGGCCATGCTAAACAGGGAGATGGATGAATCAAAATCAACACAGGAATTAGTTAATGAAATTGCAAAGGCAACATATGATCGGGACTTCAAATCAAATCCTTGGATATGGGCGGAAAAATTTATTATACACCATGGTTAACTACATTTATTTCATGAAGTATTTATTAATTTATGTTTTTAACGTTAACAACAACAATGGAAACATATTTTTTGCAGGACTTGTTGAAGATGGCAACATTAACAACATCACTCAGCTGGAACGCGTTAAGTCAATGCATGTCCTTCCATTTGTAGCATGCATTGTGAAAGATTGCAACCCAAATGGATTGGGTGACATGAAAATTGCTGTTAAGGTGACGGAGTAACAGGAACGAACTGTCACGCTGTATGTATTGTTTAACTTTTTCGAAATGGGTCAATGTTAACTTTGTCATTTTTCCTTTAACCAGGATCCAAGTGCCACATTGTCTGCTTCGGTGCACAGGAAAGTGCTTCTGCATCCTGAGTTTGGTCCGGATATAGGAGTTGGTGCTGTGTTGTTATTGCAAAGTGTAAACGACCTTGAACTTCTAATAATAACCTGTAACGAACATGCACCACATTAATATACACATTGATTTAAAATGTTATACATGTATTTATACACAGGTTGCTGCATTCAGTCCTTTTGGAACAGCTCACTATTTGAACATAACCGTCCGGAACGTTGTAAAGGTATTACCGTTTACAGTTGAACAAATCCTTTTTTTGATTAGTAAAGTATGTGGTGGATAGTCAATAATATCTTATCTTAACCAATGTGTAGGTCTTCAAAGCTAACATAGGTCCTCCAACTGAGGAACTCCTTAACGCTTCCTCAAGACCTGAGATTCGCCCCCATCCATCTGTCGAAGACAACAACAACAACATACATGTTGGTCCATTCGAAAAGGCTTGTACTTCTGCCTCTAATAATGCATCCACAACCCCCATGGAAGATTAATGACCTTTTCTGCAAATTATGTTATGTTCCTATTGCAATCATTAGCGTTCATTAATATTAGTAATGTTTTTAACGCACTGTAAGCACTACAATGGAATGTATTAAGGTACCATATTTTGTGACAATGCCCAATATTCTGTTGTAAAGTGGTTTGCCTCATCCACAATGCAAACAAATGAACATTTATTATGCACGTAAACAATCATCACAATCGGTGCAGCCTCACCATTAGTGGGTTTTAAATTCACCATCAATGATGCCAAAAATAATTTCAATTCACCATCGTTCATAATATTTTTCATCCACCTTACCTTCCTTTGGTTACAGGATTTGGAGTTGGATTCAAGGCAAATCCTTCATGTCAAAGAAACTGAGTACAAACCGTTCATTCCATCGTACACCATTGATGCCAACAAAATAGACGACATACTAAGGAAACTTGTCAATCCGTCACACACACCAACGTTTTTTTTCAAACCATTGTAATTAACCAAAATTGTTATATTTATGGACTTTTATTTCAATTTATTTAAAATATCCTCAAGTACGTAATTCAATATTAGAATAGATTATTATTATATTGTAATGAGTCGTTACTGGACAAAATAAAGATTTCGAATTCCATCTACGAAGAAAGACATGGCCAAAGATGAACATTAATCATAATCCTTGGTGCTTGAACAGAAGTGGTACCCCAGGCTAAATAACTGGGTACTTCAGTTGAGGTTTTTGTACGAAGAGGTAGACTGTGAACATGATGGTCATTATGGAACTGCCTAATTTGTTTGTCAACCTTTTTTAGTAAATCAATTTAATTGGGAACGAATTTCCAAACAATGTATGAAGAAATACATGGCCAAAGATGAACATTTATCACAATCCTTGGTGCTGGAACAGAAGTGGTACCGCAGGCTAAATAACTGGGTACTTCAGTTGAGGTTTTTGTACAAAAAGGTAGACTGTGAACATGATGGTCATTTTGGAACTGCCTAATTTGTTTGTCAACCTTTTTTAGTAAATCAATTTAATTGGGAACGAATTTCCAAACAATGTATGAAGAAATACATGGCCAAAGATGAACATTTATCACAATCCTTGGTGCTGGAACAGAAGTGGTACCCAGGCTAAATAACTCGGTACTTCAGTTGAGGTTTTTGTACGAAGAGGTAGACTGTGAACATGATGGTCATTTTGGAATTGCCTAATTTGTTTGTCAACCTTTTTTAGTAAATCAATTTAATTGGGAACGAATTTCCAAACAATGTATGAAGAAATACATGGCCAAAGATGAACATTTATCACAATCCTTGGTGCTGGAACAGAAGTGGTACCGCAGGCTAAATAACTGGGTACTTCAGTTGAGGTTTTTGTACGAAGAGGTAGACTGTGAACATGATGGTCATTATGGAACTGCCTCATTTGTTTGTCAACCTTTTTTAGTAAATCAATTTAATTGGGAACGAATTTCCAAACAATGTATGAAGAAATACATGGCCAAAGATGAACATTTATCACAATCCTTGGTGCTGGAACAGAAGTGGTACCCCAGGCTAAATATCTGGGTACTTCAGTTGAGGTTTTTGTACGAAGAGGTAGACTGTGAACATGATGGTCATTTTGGAACTGCCTAATTTGTTTGTCAACCTTTTTTAGTAAATCAATTTAATTGGGAACGAATTTCCAAACAATGTATGAAGAAATACATGGCCAAAGATGAACATTTATCACAATCCTTGGTGCTGGAACAGAAGTGGTACCGCAGGCTAAATAACTGGGTACTTCAGTTGAGGTTTTTGTACGAAGAGGTAGACTGTGAACATGATGGTCATTTTGGAACTACCTAATTTGTTTGTCAACCTTTTTTAGTAAATCAATTTAATTGGGAACGAATTTCCAAACAATGTATGAAGAAATACATGGCCAAAGATGAACATTTATCACAATCCTTGGTGCTGGAACAGAAGTGGTACCCCACGCTAAATAACTGGGTACTTCAGTTGAGGTTTTTGTACGAAGAGGTAGACTGTGAACATGATGGTCATTATGGAACTGCCTAATTTGTTTGTCAACCTTTTTTAGTAAATCAATTTAAAATGGAACGAATTTCCAAACAATGTATGAAGAAATACATGGCCAAAGATGAACATTTATCACAATCCTTGGTGCTGGAACAGAAGTGGTACCCCACGCTAAATAACTGGGTACTTCAGTTGAGATTTTTGTACGAAGAGGTAGACTGTGAACATGATGGTCATTTTGGAACTGCCTAATTTGTTTGTCAACCCTTTTTAGTAAATCAATTTAATTGGGAACGAATTTCCAAACAATGTATGAAGAAATACATGGCCAAAGATGAACATTTATCACAATCCTTGGTGCTGGAACAGAAGTGGTACCCCACGCTAAATAACTGGGTACTTTAGTTGAGGTTTTTCTACGAAGAGGTAGACTGTGAACATGATGGTCATTATGAAACTGCCTAATTTGTTTGTCAACCTTTTTTAGTAAATCAATTTAAAATGGAACGAATTTCCAAACAATGTATGAAGAAATACATGGCCAAAGATGAACATTTATCACAATCCTTGGTGCTGGAACAGAAGTGGTACCCCACGCTAAATAACTGGGTACTTCAGTTGAGGTTTTTGTACGAAGAGGTAGACTGTGAACATGATGGTCATTTTGGAACTGCCTAATTTGTTTGTCAACCTTTTTTAGTAAATCAATTTAATTGGGAACGAATTTCCAACAAATTTATCATAATTAAAGATTAAATGAATAAATTTTAATAAATATTTTAGAAAACATTTCATCAATCCTGACATCCAAATTTTTTTGTCAACTATAGTGCAAAGATTTAAATCATCAACAACTTTCATCTTCAAATTTCGTTACCAATAAATGTAACAAGTACTTCTCCTTCAACATTGGTAAGATAATCAATGTTGTTTACATATTCAAAAACATCTGACCAAAAAATAAATCACTGTTATCCAAAATATTTACAAAATCCCAAAATCGTGCAACACTTGATTCCTCCGCACATTCGCGACATCCAAAATCCATTGACAAACATATTGCTCCCTAAACTCTTGGAGTTCATTCTGCAAGAACCAAATTTTACAACATTTGAATTAAATGCAACATTTATATGAAAGGTCTACAACATGGTAATTTCTGCAACTTACATTTGTATAAGTGGGCAGTGTGTTTCCATCGTATTTCTCAATTCCATCCCACAACTCCATGATTTTTAAAACAATGATTCCACAATCAAATCTACAACAAACCAAAGTCCACCAACAAAATAATGATATGTAACATATTTAACAAACTTAAAGGATATTCAACAAAATATTTAACAAAAATATAAATTACAAACTTACATGTTTTGTTGGGATGGAGTTTGCAAGTGTTGTACCTCCAACGATGGTTTGTTGTCTTCGGAACAATTCAACAAATGTCCAAAAAGCAATGCAACATTTTCTGCCTGGAAAACACCATAGTCCACATTTAAATTTATATTTTCAAAGTAAACTTCAATTAATACACATACACATACAATGGCTAAGTCAATTTTTTTTCGTTCTTTTCTTTTGTGCCCTAAAGAGGCCAGTGCAAACAATTGCAGTGATGAAATCTTTACAGCGTAGCACCACCAATGGCCGTCATTAATAATTGGGATAAACAACTACAAAAAAAAAATTCTCATGAAATGAACAAATGAGCATCAACAAATTCTCAAAGTACATTATATGAAATGTAATTGCACTCACAAATTCGGCCTTAACAATGTCATCAAATCCAATGATATCAGACTGGAAGTATTTTGAGTATTCATTCAATGTCCAAACTTTGCGATTAGGCTTTTTCTTTCTTGAGTCCATAAAAAATGGGTCTGCAAGGATATGACATAGTTAGCCCTCACTACAATAAGTTTCAATGAAATGAATACTATTTCAACCAACCGCATATAATGGACTAAAACATATCCTTTTCACTACTCCAGTACTCCTTCTTTTAAAAAACATAAACACTGATGCGCCAAACAAAATCCCCTACAAAACCAACAAGTTCTTAATACTTCATAATTAATCCAACATAAATACTACAACAACGATAACCACAACAAATAATATTTTTACCATGTTGCCAATCTGCATCCTGGGTCCAAAAGAAGAACATTCGTGGGTCGTAAATATTTGACCGCAAATTTCAGAAACGACCCTGACAACCAAGAAATCACATATGTCATCATGTGCCTTCGTGAAACTGTTAAAATACATCTTCATACATTAAAAATTCAAAAATTCATTACCTCGAAGTTAAGTTAGAAGGAATAACCAAGCTGTACAAGTATTTTGCATTTACGTTCAAAGTATGACCACCCTGATTATGCTGATTTTGTGCCACGATGCCTACAAGAGGTGAAACATCTAAAACGTCCTCAACATCCATGTTCTGTTCCTCCATAACGTCCTGAACGTCCTCAGATGCTTCACCATCATCTCCTTCACATTCATTACGTTGACCATCATCATCAACACCACATGTACCACCATCTTCAGAAAATTTAGGTACCTTTCTTTCTTCCTTGCCACCGTGTACGATGGCAGCCAAAGTTCTTAACTCTTCATTCATTTCAACCATTTTTTTTTTGTTGTCTTCAATTGTCTTCCTCAGCCCTTCTTCCCTACTCATTCCAAACTCATGCACATCGTGTTCTGGTATTGGCACTTCATCCAAATTAAGGGCCGCACGGATGGCTGGGTTAGCACGGTCCTCATCCCGCAAAAACCACTCCCAACATATCTACAAAACTCAAAATATAAGTAATCATTAAAAAACACAAATCAAATGTAATGGCTGCCTTACTTATCAAAAAAATGTACAGAAAAATAACAATTTACTTACATCCTTCTTCTTAAACAACTCTTCTATTTTGGTTGACCTCATCTTAAGCGTAGGCCATTTTATTATTCTTGGGAAAACCATGTGATCTGGACTGTCCGCTAAACCCAAACGTTCAACGGCCCAAAGCTAAAAACATAAAATAACCAAAACGATAATTATATAATAAACATATTCCATCAACATAAAATGTAAATAATTATTAACTTTCTTACCTGCAACACTGCAACATTGCCATTGAGGCTTAGGGAGTCCTTTATGACACGTTGCCTTAACATCCTTGAAGCATTTTCTAAACTATTTACCACATACGTGTGCACAGCTTTTGCCCAATTATATTGGTACAAATTATCAATGTTATCCAATACTGTAAAAGGCATGTTAGTAATTGCCTTTGAATGTCTGGGAAAGTAAAAAACAGTAAAACAAACTAAAATATACAACCGACTGACACAATCAACATCCATGTCGTCATTTTCTATTAACAACTCTATCCTACTAATAACATCTTTTAGAGTCAATGTTTTCGAAGGAAATTGTTGACACAGAACACCAACTAAGTAATCATCAAAATTCACGTCTAACCCACCAACACCTAAACCTAAACCCATGCAAACATCATCAACCGTAAATGGTACCAATGTTTGCTTTAAAAGAAAACATTCGTTGCGCCCAACCCAACGTATAACCATTTCCTTGAAAAGAGGATTGCAGAAATTAATTGTATTGTTCATATGAAGACACCACTTGAATGGAGTCTCCTCGATGCGTTGCCTATCAATGGGTCGTAATAAACCATTAATGTGGACAATAGCTTTTGTGTCACTCCATGCCCGCACTCGCAACTACAGAGCATTAACAAATCAAAAAACCATGAATCAACAAATTATTTTAAATCAAAGATATCAATTTTCAAAACATTAAATCTACTTACATTTTTATAACCTTCATATGTTGTGCAATCCATCACTGTGAATCCAACGAAATTGATTAAGTAAATTGACTTACTCAACAAACCATGATGAAAGTTGGAAAACAACCTTAAATGGATGTGTATGAATGGCTTAATGCAAAGAAAACAACATAAATAAACGAAATGCCTAACTGAGTATCCTAATATCTATTGTTTACAACAAGTTCAGTCTTATATTTTTATCATAATATCTATGGGTTGTTTAACTTTTTTAGCCTTACTTGATATCTGTGCCTTATTTTATTTATTCCATTTCAAGTACAACTCTATCTAACTGCCTATCTACTACTATCCATTACGTGTTTCAGGGGAATACTTGAACTTCTACATACAGATCAATCATATATTGCATTGTTGATAAAAGGAAAAGAAAATAAATACAAAACTGGGGGACTTTATATGAAACCTTAATTGAGAACTTCTTAGGGGACAATTTGGAACTTTTGTACAAAAGAGTACTCAAGTAATGATTCTGTCACTTGAGACAATTCTTTTTGAATGTTAGAATAAGGCTTTCATACGAATAGAGGATGGTGCAAATGAATTATGTGTTGATTATGAAATAATGTTTTCTATAAATGCATGTCATGTTCACTTAATGGAATGTATACACACTTCTGCACCTTTGTAGGGACTTAATCAAATAAATCTAAAACCTATGGAACTGGAGGAAACCAATGTTATGCCTCTTGCAATTGTAGCACCTGATGGTAAGGACTAAAGTAATTGATTGAAAAAGATCAAGTATTTCCTTTCATAAAAGCCTTTGCTCAGATTGTACTTTGTTTCATTGAAGCTCGTTTGAAAATGTAGTATGTAAAACATATGTTTAGCATTATGAGTTATTTATTCATATTTACTAATTTTTTCCTCTACTATAGTCATTATGTGTATATGCTTGATACGGTTCTTATATGAAAAAGAAAAGCTTTTGAATTAATGTTTCTGAACATTGCACTTAAGTAATTAATGTTTTATTAACTAGCAGTAATTTTAGTAAAAAGGTAACAAAGGCCAATTGAAAAGTACATATGTTAAGCAATTTAACTAACTTTGTTGCCTTGTTTTATTCCCGACGGATGTCATCAGTTAAAGTGGGATCTACTCAAATGTATCATGCAAATGTACTTACTCCAGGGAGAATATATGTTCTTCAAAGTGAAGATCATGAGGGCCAGTAATGGCAGCAAACAAAGCTTCAGATGGTAACGCATGACCATGAAACGGCAAAATGTAACGGATTGTCCAACAAAATCGTCAAATTATGTAAATCAACAGTTCTCCTATATTTTTTCAATGTTCACCATCTAAGGTGAATGGATTTGGTTGAATCAAATGTCCTAAAACTAATCACCACAAGCATGCAACACAGCCTCAAATCACAGGGATTGAAACAAAACAAAAATCACAAAATTTAATTCGAAAATTAAATTAGAGAAAGCAAGAATGGAACCGTCGTGGATGGAAGATAGCGGACGGTCGGCGGGTCTACTGCGGCGGCAGTGCGGCGGTGGGCCGGCAGTGCGGTGGTGCGGCGGCAGTGGTGGCCGGTGGGCACGAGATGGGAACAGGCGGTGGTGGCTGCTTCTCGAACGCGCCGTCGACCAAATCGAACCGAGATTCTGAGTGGAGGGAAGAGGGCGGAAGGCCGGCGGGTCTCCGGCAACGACAGTGCGGCGGCAGTGGTGGCCGGTGGGCACGAATGGTCACAGGCGGTGGTCGCTGGTTCTCGAACCGAACGTCGACCTAATCGAACCGCGATTCTCAGTGGAGGGAAGAGCGCGGAAGGCCGGCGGGTCTCCGGCAACGGCAGTGCGGCGACAGTGGTGGCCGGTGGGCACGAATGGTCACAGGCGGTGGTGTGGCTGGTTCGAGAAAGTCGACCTAATCGAACCGCGATTCTCAGTGGAGGGAAGAGCGCGGAAGGCAGGGCGGTCTCCGGCAACGGCAGTGCGGCGGCAATGGTGGCCGGTCGGAAGGAAATGGTCGCGGTGCTGGGCCGGTTCTCCAAGTCGGTGACGTGGTGGCTGGTTCTCTCTCAAAAAAGGCTCCGGTGGAAAGTGGCTGGGAAGAATTTTCAGATTCAAAATAAGTCACTCAATCAATTATAAATGATTTTCCACGTGGACCAATCATATTTGAACACGTGTACCGTGTTCAAATGTTGTCAAATTTAGTTGTCTGAGTATCATTTTCCTTCCACTAAAGGATGTCATAACTTTACAAAAATAGTTTGATTACTTTTTCTTTCATTTCATGTGATATATCATATATGCATGCCATTGACAAAAACAATATTGAAAAATATTTTCAACCAATGCATAGGCGTATAGAAAAAAACGAATGCTTAAAAGAATTTGCATTAACTATAAGAAATTCATTTTATGTTTACACTTATCACGAATATAATTATTAAAATCTAAACCACGTTAAATAATACAGAGACATTTTTTGGTTCGAGAAAAATAATAATTAAGAAAAACTAGTCAACTCGGGTGTTAATTTTTTTTTAAATGCAGATGTGGTGGTATTCCAGTAATAACACAATAAAACACCATATTTTTTTAAAAGAGGAACACGAAGGCAATATATTTTGTTTTTTAAGAAAATTATGTTTGAATGAGGCTGACAACCATAGATTAAAAGATGTTTCTGAGTACAAAAAAAGTTGGTTAAGAGAATAAATGGCTGCATTCTTATTTGTTCTATTAGTTTGTAAACAAACGAAAGAAGAAGAAAAAAATAGTATAAGTATAATTATTAGAATCGTTTTATTAATTTATGGAGAAGTTTAGTTTTTTTTTTTTTACTTGTATAATCTATGAATATACTCAATGAATATTTATATAAATATTTGTCTAATTAATTAATGTATAGATTTGACTAAAACTTTTTGCTTTACTCGTCTAATGATTGTATTGACAAACTTGTTAAAACAGGCCCAAAGTATTTTAAACTAAGGCCTAGCCCATAAACCAAACAGAAGAAGAAATATCTTTTGATAAAGCACTGCTTCAAAGCAGCCTTGTGTCAGGAGAGAGAGAGTAAAAGTGAGAGAACCATCTGGAAACTTGGAGAAGGAGGACGCGAAGCTTGTTTGCAGAAAAACGTGAATGGGTGCTGAGAAGCAGAGGAAAGGCAGATCGGAGAAGATGATACAAGCAAGGTAAGAAAAACAAAACTCACGTCTTTTATTTCAGTAAAAGTATTTTTGATATATTCTAGTGTTACAATGAAACCGAGAGGATCTCTATGTATATATAGAGTTCAAGAAAGAAAAGAAAAACGGGTTCATAAATGATCCCAACAGTAAAAGCAAAACAGAAAACTAGAACCTAAAACAGAAACTTTAATACCCACCCCTCAAGCTGGATGGTGGATGTTCACCAATCTGAGCTTGGGAATGATAGATCTAAAACGAGTGCGGTGAGGAAATTTGGTGAAAACATCAACGAGTTGTTCTTCGGAACGAATGGGGAGTAGATGTTGAAGTTTAGCTTGAATCTTCTCCCTCACAACATGACAATCCAGCTCGATGTGCTTGGTTCGCTCATGGAAACTCTGGTTGTGGGCGATGTGCTTAGCAGAGTTGTTGTCACAATAGAGGACAGCAGTAACAGTAGGTTGAACATGAAAATCTTGAAGTAGATAGTGAAGCCACTGTATTTCACATACAGTGGCAGCTAGGGCACAATATTCTGCTTCCATAGAGGACCTGGAGACAGTGCCTTGCTTCTTTGATCTCCACGATACAAGGGAGAAGCCTAGAAATATGTAGTACCCAGTGGTGGATCTCCTCGTGTTAGGGCAGGTGGCCCAATCTGAATCGCTGAAACCTTTGATTTGGACATCAGAATTGACAGCAAAGAAAAGCCCCTCTGAAGGAATGGAATTCACATAACGAAGGATGTGCTGCAAAGCCTGATAATGGTAATTAGTAGGTTTCTGCATGAATTGGCTTAAAAGAATGACAGTAAAACATAAATCAGGTCTAGTATTAGTAAGGTAGAAGAGCTTCCCTATCAATCTGCGATAAGCACTAGGATTATCCAGATAGTTCTCAGTCTTGTATAGGGAACTAGTATCACTAAGAAACGGTGTAGAGCTTGGTTTGCTTCCCATCATTCCAGTTTCCTCAAGAATATCCAAAGCATATTTTCTCTAACAGAGATGTATACCTTTCTTGGACCTAGCAACTTCAAATCCTAAAAAGTATTTGAGTTCTCCCAAGTCCTTTATGTGAAATTGGTGGTGCAGAAGAGTCTTTATGTGACTAATTTCATCCATAGTGTTCCCTGTTAGGACAATGTCATCTACATATACAAGTAATGCTGTGAAGCTTGTTGAAACTTTCTTGATAAAGAGAGAATGGCCAGAATTAGATTGAACATAACCAACAGAAATAAGAAAAGTAGACAATTTATCAAACCACTGTCTGCTGGCCTATTTTAGGCCATAAAGGGATTTAATCAATTTAAAAACATTTCCTTTAGTGTTAGTGTTCAAACTTGAAGAAGGATCCATGTAAACATCCTCATTTAAGTCCCCATGCAAGAAGGCATTATCTACATCAAGTTGATGCAGAAACCAATGCCTTGAGGCAACAAGGGCTAGAAGTAATCTAACAGTGGTAAGTTTAGCAACAGGAGAAAAGGTATCCAAAAAGTCAATTCCCTCTTGTTTGGTGTAACCTTTAGCAACTAATCTGGCCTTATATCGTTCCACAGTCCCATCAGCCTTATGTTTAACTTTGTAAACCCATCTACACCCAATAGACTTCTTCCCAGGAGGAAGTTGAGTCAGGAACCAAGTACCATTATCCTGTAAAGCCTTGATTTCCTTTCGCATGGCATCTATCCACTCAGGACTGTTTCTAGCTTCATCATAGGAATTGGGCTCTTTGCTTGCTGTTATGGCTAGAGTATATTTCAGATGTTTATCAGATAAAGATTGGTAAGACAGTACATTAGTGATAGGGTAAGGTGTTTTCAAACTGTTTTTGACGCATAGGGAAGTAGATGAGGGCTTATCAACCTACAATATGTAGTCTTTTAAGTATCCAGGAGTCCTTTTGGTTCTGTTTGGCCTTCCCTGATCTTGAGAATCTTCTTGTTCTATGGAATCAGCATCACCATTATTGACATCGATGTCCTCAGTAGGGTTTTGATCACCTTCTCCACTTTCGGCCAAATTCTTCTCATAGTTGCAAGACAGATCATCCAGGAAATGTATTCCTTCTTTGCTTTCACTGCAGCCAACCCTATCATTCTGCTATCTTCTGTATGGGAAAATATCTTCACAAAAGATAACATTCCTACTAATGAAAATTTCCCTATTGTTAATGTCAAGTATGATGTAGCCCTTTATACCATTTTTGTAGCCTAGGAGAACACCCTTTCTAATTCTAGAGTCAAGCTTACCTCTATTATTTTCTAAAGTAGAAGCAAAACACAAGCAACCAAAAACTTTCAAGTTAAGATAGGTGGGAGAGTCATTGTGTAAAACATCATAAGGCGTTCTATCTTTAATGATAGGAAAAGGAAGTTTATTTATTAGATATATAGCATGAGATAAAGCATAAGACCAGTAAACATGTGGGATATTAGATTGAAAGAGTAAGCTACGAGTAACATTTAAGATATGTTGATGCTTACGTTCCACAACCGAATTTTGCTGTGGGGTTTCCACACAGCTTCTTTGATGTTCTATCCCATAGGAATTAAAAATGTTGGGACAGTTAAATTCTGGCCCATTATCAGTTCTAATGACCTTAATATTTTTATCAAATTGGGTCTTAATTTTAACAATGAAATTCTGCAATAATTCTCTAGTATGTCCGTTATTGTGCATAAGAAAAGCCCAAGTATGTCTACTACAATCATCTACAATAGTGAGAAAATACTTGTGGCTGTGAATAGAAGGAACGGAAATAGGGCCTCATATATCACAATGTATGATATCAAAACAGTTAGCAGACACTGAATTACTTTTAGGAAAAGACAATCTATGTTGTTTGGCATAGTGACAAATATCACAAGTATTATTGGAATTAGCTTGAACATAGGGAAAAATCTTGCATATTCTATCAATAGTTTTGTGTCCAGGATGGTCTAGCCTATAGTGCCATAAATCTACATTTACATGCTCATAAGAAAAGATAAAATTTGGTCTGAGATCCGCTTCAAAAGGTTGTAAATAGTAGAGTCCCTTATAGACATTAGCACATCCAATCGTCTTCAATGTTGAGCTATCCTGGATTTGACACATCTTAGAGGAAAAAGTTAGAGTGTAGTTTGTATCTTTGATCAAGGTTTGAACAAAAATGAGATTAAAGGAAAAATCAGGAATGTACAAGACATTAAAAATAGCGAAGTATTTGGAAAAATGCACAGTTCCTGTATAATGGGCTGTGACAGTGGAATTATTTGACAGTTTAATAGATATAGGCTTAATTTTATAGAAACTAATGAACTGAATTTTGTCATGGGTCACATGATCAGTGGCCCCTGTATCTATAATCCAAGAAAACATACCATGTCTGTCATCAATGGTGTCTTTATGTATTTGACTGATGTTGTGAGCAGGTTTATCATCTTTCTCTATTATCTGCAAAATCTTCTTCATCTGTTCTGGGGTAAAGGAATTCTGGAAAGAATTTATGCTATTTTGTTGACTGATATGTGTTTCAGCAGAGGTAGTATAGACATTAGCAGCCCCCCAATCATTCTGCCCCACCTTTTCTTAGCCATTGTTTTAATTCTTCTTATACCATGGTGGATAACCATGCTTAGAATAACACTCGTCAACCGTGTGATTCATTTTATGGAAATAAGAACATTGCTTTCCAAAGTTGGAATTTCTTCCTCTCCCTCTCCCTTGGTTACGGGCTCCAAAACCACGTCCAGGAGACTTCCATTGGTTTTGTCTTTCTGCAGCACTGGCTAAAACCTTGATTTCATTCTGATTAGTAGATCCGGTCTCATGTTTTCCCTGTCTTTCTTGCTGTATAATAAGAGAAAAGACTTAGTTGATGCTGGGTAGAGGCTCCATCAACAATATTTGTGTCCTAACAGTACTATAACACTCATTCAAACCTTTCAAGAAACAAATAACATGTTCCATATCTCTAAACTTGTGAGAAGCTTTAGACAGATCACAACTGCAAGGAATTTTACAACTACAACATGGAATAGGCCTAATAAATTCTTATTCTTCCCATAAAATCTTCAAATTTGTGAAGTATTGGCTGACTCTCCTTTCGCCTTGTCTAATAGAGTGTATTTCCTGTAGTAAATCTGAGTATTTGAAATGGTCACCTTTAGAAAATATCTCCTTAAATTCTTCCCACAACTCACGGGCATCTTCCACATACACAACACTTTCAGCTATTTGAGATGAAAGAGTCTTGATTATCTACGACAATACCATCATGTTGTTTCTTTCCCAGGAATAAAAAAGGGGGTCATATTTTTTACTTGGTTTCTTGATCCCTCCATCAATAAATTTCAGTTTGTTCTTGGAAAGGAGGGCCCTTATCATACTTCTACTCCAAGAAGTGTAATTAGATTCATTTAAAACTTGTGAAATGAGGGATATACCTGGGTTTTCTCCAAGATGGAGATAGAAAGGGCTTGAGGGGTTATTGAGTTGATCAACGTTCTGCATGATGACCAGAAAAACCAAAAGAAGCACCAAGAACCCAGCAAAAAGTTAAGCACAACGGAAGTAGGGGCAGAACAAGCACATGACCTGTTCTGATGCCATGTTAAAACAGGCCCAAAGTATTTTAAACCAAGGCCCAACCCATGAACCAAACAGAAGAAGAAATATATTCTGATAAAGCACTGCTTTCAAAGCAGCCTTGTGTCAGTAAGGAGGACGCGAAGCTTGCTTGCAGAAAAACGTGAATGGGTGTTGAGAAGCGGAGGAAAGGCAGATCGGAGAAGATGATACAAGCAAGGTAAGAAAAACAAAACTCAAGTCTTTTATTTCAGTAAAAGTATTTTTGATATATTCTTGTGTTACAATGAAACTGAGAGGATCTCTATGCATATATAGAGTTCAAGGAAGAAAAGAAAAACGGGTTCATAAATGATCCCAACAGTAAAAGCAAAACAGAAAACTAGAACCTAAAACAGAAACTTTAATACTTGTCTTATGTGTATTGTCAAACCTATTTAATAAGTGTATGAACAAATTTGTTTAATGTTTTTTTTTTGTTATATTCATCCAATTAGTTTGTTTTTAAACTCATCTAATTAAGGTAATGACTCATCTATTTTTTTTTATACTCGTCAAATTTGTGTATGAACAAACTCTCGTCTAATATTTAATGTGAAACTTTCTAATATGTATTGTTAGATTCGTCAATGTTTTTCTTTGCTATATTCTTTTAATTAGTTTCTGGAGAGACACATCTAATGTGTATTACAAGACTCAACTAATTTTTCTGTTATATTTGTCTAGTGTGTGTTGTTATACTTGTTTAATCAATGAATATCTAATGTATATTCTTATATTCATAATGAGAACATAAATCCTTATATGTTTATTTTAAGACAATTAGTTTGTTAGTTTTTACATTTTGTTTCAATCTTATCAAAGTAATAAGCTCTTACATTTTGAAGTTGAAAATAGTAAAAAATAATTCAAAAATATAAAATAAATTTTATAATATTAAAAAGTGTGTTGTTTTTCATTACAAATATATATTTTAAACCTTTGAAATGAATTATTAAATACAACCTTTTAATTTATCTTATTACAAATGTAATTTACTTAAAACATTATTAGGAGACATGTGATTAATGATGATTTTTTATTAAGTAATATGAATTTAATTTTTACATACTAAAAATATGAATAATATTTATAAATAATTTGTATTCTTAATAAATATATTTTATTTTTTGAATAATATTATTTTAAAAAATAAAAGTAAAACATATTTTTATAAATTTATTTTATTAAATAATCAAGTAACTAGAAATCATAAAATGATAGAATAAAAAATAAATAAAAAATAGTGTAAAAAAAATTAATACCTTTAAAACATTCTCTAACATAAATTTAGGAAAAAACTTCTAAAGATAAATGATTTTTAAGCAAGCATGTCATGAATTAAAGTGTATATTTTCAATTTATTAGTTAAAAAGAATTGGCACAAGATATTTTATTTTTAAAACAAAGTTGTAAAATTATATGAACACATGACAACAAAATAGATATGGATAAAAGAGTAAATTACAATGTAAAATGACTTAATAACCACACTTTAGACACTTGTCAGCAAAATAAACATATATAATAAGATAAATTTCATTATTTTCTTATATTACTAGTTTTAAACTTGTGTATACACATGAATTGATGTTTTTTTACGTTTTTATTAAAAGAGATTTAGAGATTGAAAAAATAAATAATAAATATTTTTAAATTTAAAATTAAGTTTTGAATATAGTTCATGTGAAAATGATTTACAGGTCTAGAAAGAATATATCTATAAAAATTATATATAAATAGTAGATTTTGTAAAACTACAAAGGATAAAGCATATGCAAAAGTATAGAGTATACTCTTTAAAAATATAAATAATGTGTATAAAATCATGTAGAGTAAACTCACTAAAAGTATAAATTAAGGTATAAATAGAGTGGTTTAATATGTATTACTAGACTTGTTTAACCAGTGATTGATAAACTCGTCTAATATGTGCTGTCAGATTTGTCTAATCAGTATGCAAACAAGCTTGTCTAATATATATTGCAAGATTCGTCTAATAAAAAAAATGGATAGAGTCATCTAATGTGTATTAATAGACTCATCATTTAATATGTGTATGAATAAACTCACCTAACACATATATTACTAGACTCGTTTAATTAGCACATAGACAAAGTTGTTTAATATGTGTTGCAAGACTCATTTGATTAATCTATGCACATATTCCTTTAATGTGTATTCTTAAACTTATATAATCAACATATAAAATTACTCATTTATTGTTTTTTGTTATACTTGTCTAATCATTGTATGAACAAACTCATCTAATATATTGTTAAACTCATCTAATATTTTTTATGATATTAATTTAATAAGTGAATGAACAAACTTTTCTAATGTATATTAATAAACTCGTCTAAATTGTGCGTAGAAAGGCTTGTCTAACGTATATTGTTAGAATCGTTTAATCAGTATATGAACGAATAATCTAATATTCATTGTTAGACTCATTAATCAAGATACCTAGTAATATTTTACATACTAAAAATACAAAAAGTATTCAACCATGACAGTATTTATATTATAATTTAATAAAATAAGTAAAATTAATTTTAGGTTGACAATTTTTTAAGACAATATAACAAATTCTTTCTCAATAGTCTCCCAATATTTGAGCACATCAAAATCTTCAATGTCGTCATCATCATCTATTTTTGGCTCATCTAAATAAGTATTTATCTCATTCTTGCCAATGATAGATTTTGATTCAATATGATACATTTTAAAATCCTATAATGAATTATATATTAGTTATCAAAACGAAACTAGAAAAAACAAAAATAATGAACACTAGGTATAAAATGATTACCGAAATAATCCTTGATCTCTTCAACATTTTCCCTTCAGTATTTGATTGAGACATCTGTTGAGATTGTTGACAACACAATATCTATATCACTCTGCTTTTTGATGATGACAACACATTGCTTAATAACACACATATGTTGTTGTTGTGTTACATGTTCTTATGCTGAATGTTTGATATATCTGTTAAACATGTTTATGTGTTGTATTACTGTGTGAATGCATACATATTAAGCTTGTACTTGTTACATGATTTCTGGATGCATTGCACATGTTTTAATGCATGAAAACCACAAGCGCTTTTGTAAACTTATAACTGTGACGAAGCTGCAATAAAGTCGACTCCATCATTAATTGATTCTTCTATGCTAAAGTCTTTGTACAGATTTTGAGAATTAGTGCTCTGTGAGATTTTGAGAAGGAAAGAATTTCAAAATGTTCTTATTTGTCGAAGTCGACTATGTGCGCCACATATTCGACTGTATTAGTTGTTTGATTTGAAATTTTGTCATGCTCTTGCACTATAATGACTATATTTTCAAAAGTTAATTGAGCATTGAATGTTTGGTCAACTGTATTAAATGTATTTTTATTTTGGTTGACTGTATGCTACTTGTTTGACTGAACTGTTATAACTGTCATAACTCAGTCGACTGTATTAGTAGCTTATTCGACTCAAAGAATGTCTGTTAAATAGAAATCTATAAATTGACTAAACATGAAGATGTTCAGTGACTTTTTATGATCTAACAATTTTATTTCTGTTTTAGATTGATATCTCCGATCTTAGTGCTCCAAGAATTCTCCAAGAAGACAGTGATGATCTTACTTGAAAGAGATTCAAAGGGAGACTGACTGCGCATACACTGCTTGATCACATTCTGCACATTGAAGGTGTTTCTGGTTTGATCAAGAATCTGTTCTGGCTTGACATCCTTGAAGCTTACTGCATTGGACCTGTTATGATTACAAGGGATAAAATCGTGGAGTCTGGTTCACTTTGAGGATTGTTCAAAGTGGTGATTGGCAGATTGCAGGAAAGGGGAAATCTTGCTGCATTTCTTGCTGGGTTTACTGCCTATAGTTTGGTTAAGGGTTAAAGAAGAGATTTATATTTTTGACGTGGAGGTCTTCTATAAATTCCTTGTTGTAAAAATCGCAACCATTATAGTGCATTTGCTTCCTGGGTTGGAAGGACACTGGATGTAGGCATTGTTGGCCGAACCAGTATAAAAATCAGTGTTTGATTTTCTCTATCCCTGCACTTTTACTTACAATCGACTTTACTATTTGCGCTGTCAACTACGTTTTTCTGCTGCACACGAATTCTCATTACTTGCATTTCAAGAAAGTTTCTAAAGTTTAATAATTTGATTTCAAGATTGCGAAAAGACTTTGTTTTTGATAAACCACCAATTCACCCCTCTCTTGGTGTAAAAAGAAGCCTACCTGTTTTCCAACAACATCAACATGGATTCAGTAGGTGATTGAGAAAGAGAAATACTAGGGATAGAAAAGTTTTTTACATATTATTTAAACAACCCATTGTACTTCTATAACATTTTCTTTGTTTTCTCTGCATAGGTTAGAGGATCCAACTTTTTATAACAATATGTTATAAAATCAATCTTTAATCGTGGGTCAACAATAGCTCCAAAAGACAACCCAATATTATACTCCTTCCAATACTTTTGAAACTTCTCTTTCATATTCCAAGCCATATCCTTTAAGGTGACATCTTCATTCAACAAATTCTCTTCAATGATAAGCTGAATTTTCCAAATTTGCATAAAATACAAGTTTGAAGTGGGATAAGATGAACCAAACATCATGTTTGCAATCTCATAAAATGGTTCTAAGAATTGACATATTTTTTCTCCCCTATCCTATTAGAAGATGGACAATTTTTATAATTTCTTTCAACCACTTTAAGAATAGGTTGAATTCCATCATGTTTGATTGCACTTTCAAGCATTAAAATAGGTCGAATTCCATCTTGGAGTCACATTTAATCTCAAACCAAGGCTTATATTTATGCCAACATCACTAACACATTCTTATAATTTGAGAGTTCTTCCATATGATGATTTAACATACTTAATACTTTCTCTAATACTATTAAGTGTTTTGCCAATCACCTTTAAACCATCTTGAACTATCAAATTAAGAGTGTGAGCACAACATCGTACATGGAAAACTCATCATCACATAATAAATTTCTAAAATAAAGATGACTTTTTAGAATGTGTTACAAATTATTATTGATAGAAGCATTATCTAATGTAATTGAGAAAATTTTCTTATCAACACCCTCATTGCTTTAGGCAATCAAACACAACGCTTTCTAGTTCAACACCTATGTGTGGTGGTTTCATTCGACAAAAGTTAAGAATCTTACTTGTTAATTTTTAGTTTTCATCAACAAAGTGTGTAGTTAGGAAAATATATCCCTTAAAAGTAATTGTAGTCCAAACATCAGAGGTTAAACAAATTCTATTAGGAATCCTAGACATGATTTGCTTAACTTTATCCTTATGTTCAATGTATTCCTTCATATTCAACAAAATTATAAGGAAGAATATGTTTAATTATAGCTCTCGCAAGTAACTTACGATGAATCTTTTGATTGATTTTTCATGTTTCAAACTTTCCTTCTTGATAAAGATTCAGATCCACATCTAAGTTTACAATACCTGTATAGGCATTGACATGCCGACTTAAATGTGAAGTTCCATAATTGTTTTTAGTAATAGAGTGCTTTCAAACTTTGTAGTTATTGTCATTATACTTACATGTAGCCTTTTCAATGTCATCCTTGCCTTTTTCTATTTTTGTGAAAAAATTCCAAACATTTGAGACTTCTTTTTTATTTATGGTAGCACTTTTAGATGGACCAGGAGTTTCAAATGCAAGATCATCAACCAAAATAAAATGGTTATTCTTCAAGTGGTTCATATTTAAAAGATATTGCATATAATTATTGTTTGACAAATTTAAGGCAAAAGAAGGGAAAGACAAAAGATGCCCAATAATATATTTAAATCCTGTTAATAAATATGAATTAAATAAGTTTAAAGGTCAAAGGCTGCCAATTACTTTGAGCTTAATTCCTATAATTGATTTGATGAAAGAAGATCACTTATGATGAACTTGTATTTTAAAGCCATATTCAGTAAAGATCATGTAATTTCATGAATGAAAGTGATATACCGAGCTTGTTTATTTTTCTTACCTGATTAGCAGTAAACTTTTGAAGATCTTCCTTAGTCAGTGAACTAAGTGTTGAGAAAATGACATAAGCAACTGGAACCTCACCAGCCTCAACATCAGGATATCTTTAGAATGAAAAAAAGTCAATTATGAATTCCAATTATAAACTTTTGCACAACTAGTGTGCCCTCCGCAATTCTTGTCCTGTAATCTCCTAAAGTAATAAGCTGTAAACTGTAAACTGTCGGAAGAATCGATACCGTTATAGAGTCGCACAACGAAATGAAATAAGATAGCGGAAAGCGTGTTACGGTCAAAATTCAAGTTACAATGGTCCGTTTTAAAAATTGATTTTCTAAGTGAACTTTTATCGAACAGTTGGAGTGCTAAAAGTTTAAAGAGTATAGGGAAGAGAAAAATCACACAGATGATTTTTATATTGGTTCAAATCAAAAGATTATACGTCTAGTTGTTAATCACTATAAAGAGTGATTAACCTTTTTCACTAAAAATATAGTTGTACAAATTACAAGATAATGAAATGAGCAAAGAAAAGAAAACACCTTCCTTCGACAAACAAACCGGAAGAATGAAACAAGTAAATTCCTTTGACATATGAATCGGAAGAGCTTCCTTCGACTCACGAACCGGAAGCAACAACTCTGCCAACTTGAAGAGAACCGCTCTGACCTTTGACACACAAAGCGCAAACTTCTCCTATTCACAAGACCAGGCAAGAGCACTCGATCACTTTGAGAACTTCCTCAAACAAATTGTATTCTCAAAATGGCATAGATCCTTTTCACTCACAGAGAGCTTCCCTTAGGCACAAAGCTCTAATACTCTCAAATGAAAAGTTAAAATCTAAGAGCCTTGGAAAAGCCTATTTATAAGCCCAGGGTCAGAAACTGAAAAGAGATTTCCCAACTGCCAAAAATAATCTATTATCGTAAGTGATAATCGATTATTTGTACCCGTTATGAGGTTTTCAAAATGTGATAATCGATTATCCTAAGGAATAACCGATTATTTCAGCGACTTGGGCAATATTAAATCAAACAGGGATAATCGATTATTCTGTGCAATAATCGATTATTCGCGCGAGCAACTCATTTCCAAACAAGCTCGTGATAATCGATTGTCACCTGAGATAATCGATTATTTGCACAATGACTCACTAAATACGAAAACATCTAAGAGTTTTTACATCATTACAATTTATCCTATACATTTGTTTCTACAAAATGCGTTTAACAAAGATGCACTTAGAGTCTTTAATTCTTCAACTTTTATCATCATCAAAACTTCACAGTAACTTCAAGATACCAATGTTCCTCATTGGTAACAATCTCTCCCTTTTTGATGATGATAAAAAATATTTTCTTGTTAAAAGATTTCTAATTTCCTACACATATTTCATACTTACAAACATATAAACATGTTAGTAATAACTACACTAATTAAATTAGAAGTTTTCTCCCCCTTTTTTCTCATAAGTAAAAAGTAAAAAGTGGAAAGACTCCTCCCCAAACCTTTTTTCTCCCCCTCAACAAAAGAATTGATGCATTTCAAAACAGAAATAAAATTGAAATTTCATAACATGAAAGAACAAAATACCTCATGGAATAAGAAAAACAGAAATTCAACTCTAATTAAGAAATACAAACAGACTTTAAAAAGGAGAGGTTTGAGGATAATAAGGGAGTTAAAGGTTTTGTTATATGTCATGTTCTTGAAGGTCATGTTCTTAATTTGACAACTAAGGGAAAAAGAGTAATTAATCCATAATAAAGATAAAAACAAGATATCAAACAAACTCATATATCTGCCACTCAAATAAATGCCAGTTATAACAAAATTATCACAAAAGATCTCAATCAAAAAATCTCACCCCCTCTTTTAAAAAATAAGAATCTAAACTTTATGCTCCTCCTAAATTAGGTAATTTAAAAAGAATTTAAGTCCTTATAATTTATTAAAATTACTCCCCTTTTAAAAACAAACTCTTAAAAAAAATTAAAAAAAGTTTTTTATTTTATGCTATGACTTAAGATAATCGATTATTACTTTAAATAATCGATTATTTGCGAGGAAAATTGTCAAAATCCAATTTTTGAGGATGAGATAATCGATTATTACCCTTGGTAATCGATTATTTATGTTATTTCCGAAAAACACAAATTTGGGCCAAATTTTCAACCTAAGACACATCTAACATTCATAAATTATTTCAAAGCTCTTTAAAAAATACCACGATACCATAGAGCTTTCTTTTCCTTTAGTAAATTTAACCCGCAAAACAAAACAATAGGGTTTTGGTCCCCATAATCTCATTTGGGTCCTTTGATGTTAGAGGCAGATTACTTAATAACAGGAATCCAAGCATATTTTCCATTAGGAATATCAAAATGTATGAATCTAGATTTGTTAGAAGTGTGCCCCTTTTTCATACAATAAAAACATGTGACAACATTTGGGTTCCTATAACAAATAGTTCCTTTTTCAACCCATACCCTACGGATTCTTTTAATTTGGTTTTTACTTTTAAAAACCCTTTTGTTTTTATAAACCTTTTTAACAGGTATAGGCATTTCAGCATTATTATTTCTAGTTGCAACTTCAAGCAGATTTTCAAGAATATCAATATCAAGCATGTGACTTTTACATGAAAGACATTCAACAGGATGTTCAACATTTGAAGACTCTTTCATTTCTAAGTTGCAAATTTTATTTCTCAAAATTACTTCCTCATCTAATACCTTCTCATATTTAATTTGCAATTCCTTAAATTCCTTTTTCAAATTTTTATGAGCAGCATTCAATTTTTCATATTCATCAAACAATTCAAGAAAAGCTTTTTGTACATCAAATTCACTGGTGTTAAGGCTAGAGCAACTTACTTGGCTTGCAGTGTCATCAACATTAGCTGTCAAACATAAGTTTGCTTCTTCAACAGAATCACTTGAACTAGAAGTTCTTAATGCATTATCTTCCCAAGAAATGTAAACATTCTTCTTCTTGAAAAACTTCTTTTCTTCACCCTTTTTGAAGTTTGGACAATCCGCATTAACGTGTCCTTTTTCTCCGCAATCATAACACCTGTAATTTGAAGATCGTTGTTTCTTCTTTCGGTCCTTTTTAACTTGTTCCTTGCCTTTCGAATTCATGAACTTGTTGAATTTTCTGAACATGCGAATCATTTTTTCGTCGTCTGAGTCTTCATCTTCAGATTCCTCATCCTTTTTTGAACTATTGCATTTAGAATTTTCAGTTTTGAAGGCCAACGTTTTCTTCTTTCCTTGGGCTTCCTCAACACTCAGTCTATTCAACTTGAGCTCGTGCTCTCTCAACTTTCCAAAAAGCACAGCCATAGGATTGGACGTAAAGTGTTGAGACTCAGTTATCGTAGTAACCTTTGGCTGCCACGTCCTGTTCAAAGATTTAAAAATTTTAACATTTAATTCCTCAGTGTCAAATTTCTTACCTAAACCAAAAAGATGGTTGACGATATGTGTGAAGCGTTTTTGCACATCAGCGATGGTTTCACCCAGTTGCATCCGGAACATTTCATACTCTTGTATCAGGGTGTTCTTCCGAGCACGTTTCACATCGTCGGTTCCTTCATGGGTTACTTGGAGAACTTCCCACATCTCTTAAGCCGTTTTGCACACTGAAATCCTGTAAAATTCATCTAATACCAAAGTAGAGGATATATTATATTGCGAACCATAATATCAAATTGGGCTATTCTATTTTCCTCAATAATCCAATTAAAATAAGGTTTTTCAACATCCACACCATCAACAATATTTTTAGGAATATAAGGACCATTTTTTACAGCTTCCCACATAGCCCTATCAATAGACTCGAAAAATATTTGCATTCTTATTTTCCAAAAAGCATAATTTTCCCCCGTAAACAAAGGAGGTCTATCAATAGAAGCACCCTCAGCATACATTTGGTTATAGCCACACATTTTCGAAAAATTTGAAAAACTATCAAAGCAAGCTCTGATACCAATTGTCGGAAGAATCGGTACCGTTATAGAGTTGCGCAACAGAATGAAATAAGATAGCGGAAAGCGTGTTATGGTCAAAACTCAAGTTATAATGGTTCGTTTTAAAAATTGATTTTCTTAGTGAACTTTTAACAGTTGGAGTGCTAAAAGTTTAAAGAGTGTAAGGAAGAGAAAAATCACACAAATGATTTTTATACTGGTTCGAATCAAAAGATTCTATGTCCAATTGTTAATCACTATCACTAAAAATATAGTTGTACATATTTCAAGATAATGAAATGAGCAAAGAAAAGAAAACACCTTCCTTTGAAAAACGAACCAAAGAATGTAGCAAGTAACTTCCTTTGACAAACGAACCGGAAGAGCTTCCTTAGACGCACAAACCGGAAGCAACAACTATGTCAACTTGAAGATAACTGCTCTGACCTTTGACACACAAAGTGCGAGCTTCTCCTATTCACAAGACCAGGCAAGAGCACTCTATCACTTTGAGAACTTCCTTAGACAAACTGTATTCTCAAAATGGCATAAATCCTTTTCACTCACATAGAGCTTCCCTTAGGCACAAAGCTCTAATACTCTCAAATGAAAAGTTAAAATCTAAGAGCTGTGGAAAAACCTATTTATAAGCTCTGGGTCATAAACTGAAAAGGGATTTCTCAACTGACAGAAATAATCTATTATCGTACGTGATAATCGATTATTTGTGTCCGTTATGGGGTTTTCAAAATGTGATAATCGATTATCCTAAGGAATAATCGATTATTCCAGCGACTTGGACAGTATTAAATCAAACAGGGATAATCCATTATTCTGTGTAATAATTGATTATTTGCGCAAGCAACTCATTTCCAAACAAGCTCGTGATAATCGATTATCACCCGAGATTTGCACTCAATGTGTCATTCAAGATTCATGCCCGTGGTGTGTTATAGGGAGTGTATTGATATAATCATGACCTTCGAGGGAGATCCTTCAATCGAGAGTAATTTCCGTTATCACTCCTTGTGACTAGCGAATTGCCTAGCTCTCAGAGCCATGACAACATGATGTAAGGCAAGCTCCTGACTCAAGTCTTTGATTTACTGAGTGGTCTTGTTGTACCGGTCCATGAAAGCTCGTAGAAGCTTGTCCTTCTCTTGATTTATGTTAATCAAAGCCAAGGTGGTCATATTTATGTTCGACTCATTACAAACTACCTACTGAATTGAGAGTGTATGATTGAGAAGTTGTTTATGGAATTGGGTGACAAAGAGTTGAACCACACTAATGATTCTCTTTTCAGAGACAAGGAAAAGGCTATGCACCATATGGGGTCACACACCATGAAGAATGCCATCAAGTTAATGAACATTCTCATGTGTCCTCGTTGGGCTCAGATGACCCATCATACTTGTCAATGGTAGGATGCGTCCATGACTCGAGCATGGACATTTGCATGATTGTTAGGGTGAACAACAACAAATCTAGCAATTAATGTGTATTAAATGTCATCACTTGCCTCTTTATCTCAAATATGTATTTATAGATTTCGGAATGGATTTCAGATTAACGACAACCTAATTATGGTCCAATTTATAATAATCTTGTTTTGTTGTAAATTTAATTAATATTTAAATATAATCATTCTGTAAGATGATTGTTCGATATATAGATCTCATTTCAAAATGATAATTGTGATTGTTCTTTATGACGTACTTCTCTATTGTGACCATCCAATCTCCATTAATCACAATTATACAATAATATAAGTTTCACTAAGTTATATTTGTTCATTGAACTAAAAGCATATTAAATCATTATCATAATTTTCTTGGTGAAAGAGTAACATAAAGCATTTAACACCCTCATAAAACATGAAAATATATAACATAATCCAACAGTAAACCATTAAGTCATAATAATATTTCCTAAACATACACAAAGTATATATAAATATATATTTAAAAAAAAAAATAATCCAGAATAGATCCTTATATCTTTCTTAATACAACTCCTACACTTACACTTATATATACTCGTACATGTAATACAATTATAACAGTTTAACATGAAAAAAAAAGTTATAGGTTAAGTTATTGAAATACATTTCTATCATAACTTAAATGTGTATAAAGGAACACATTATGATCGGCAAATTCAGAAACCAGTACAAAAACAAATTCATCAATACGAACATATAAATTGGTTTGTGTGTTTATTATAAATTGGTTTGTGTGTTTATTATTAATTGGTTTGTGTGTTTATATTTCAATAATAACATTTCATTTAAACAAATTATAACTTAATGTAAATTTTTATTTTAATAATAATGATTTTTTTGACTCTTTTAGCATTAAGAGGAGATAATAGGAATATTTTTCATTTAGCTCTTTCATTAAAATAAATGAAAAATAATCTATTTAAATAAAAGTAAAAGAGAATATCAATTAGAAATCGTATTCAGTTAGGTTAAAAATGAAAGAAATATCAATGGATGGTAATTTTAGAATAAAAGAAACGTGTAAATAATTGTGCAAAATATTAACAGGTTCACCTTTTGTTATTGATTATAAATTCACATATTTTTATTTAATTTTTCTAAATATTTTTTTCTTTCATTTAGACTATGTTCACTTTAGAGGATGAATTTGGGAGAGAAAGCGGATGAACTTGAGAGGATTTGAGAATGAGTTAATTATTATTTTTTTAGTGGATTTGGAAGTGAGTAAAAATGGATTTGGAAATAAAGTTTGTAAAAATTAGTATAAGATTTGACTTGATAAAAAAATGGTTTAATTAGTATAAATTGAAGATTAACAAAATACACTTAATAGTATAAGTAATAAAAAATGTTAATTATTAATATTATATATAATTGTAAAAATTATTATAAGGAGAGAAAAAAATAAAAATTAATTTTTAACATGAAAAATTGTATTATTATTATTATTATTATTTGTTAATATTATTATTATTATTATTATTATTAGTATTAGTATTATTATTATTATTTTTTATTATAATTATTATTATTTGTTATTATTATTATTATTATTATTATTGTTATTTATTATTATTATTATTATTTATTATTATTATTATTATTATTAACGCATACAGGAACCGAATATCAAATTGTGGATCGAATACGACATGGTGAAACCAAATACGAGGGGTTGTAATTGAATACAGCCCTGTGGAATCAAATAAATGTCGCGTAACCGAATACAATGCCAAGTAGAATCAGAACCAGCCTCAACAATTCCAACAATGTCCTCCTCTTCCACTTCGCCTGCAACCTCCATCACAAGACAACCCTTCATCTTTAACCTCTTCAGTGTTCACAATAACGGAGACTACGAAGATCCACTTCAATGGCTAATGAGTATGGATGCATGTATGGTTGCTTGCTTCTTAGGAGCATTTGGTAATTTTACTCGCAATCATCACAAATCCGGCTTATCATGCGAGGATTCACTTTTCCTCCAATCTCTAAAATCCTCTTAATTACTCGCTTCTAAATCCTTGAAAACGAACGTGGTGAATTTCGCAATTCCTTCCTTACAAATCACCTTAAACAATACATTCGTCCAAACGAACACAACCTTAGTAACTTTCTTCAGTATTTTCTTTTTTATATTTTTTTCTTAACATTAAAGAGGACAATATAGTGCCATTAATATGAATCATCTATATAATGTTATTATTACAAGTCACATTTACAAAAATATAATGTAAGTAAAATATTTAGTAACAACATAACATATTTAAATTTAACTGAGATTGAAAAATTCAATTTAAAATTAATATCAAATAAAAAATTAAATTTAAAAAATGATAAAGAATATAATACATTGTTTAACTAAATTTTGGATCTATATAATATATTAGGATTAACTTTAATTATTTTTTTTTAAACTCATCTCATGAACTATTGTACTATTTAAGTTTAAGATTATGTCAATTATCTATCATATTATTAAGTTTATTGGATTGAGTTAATCAATACATATTTACTAAAGTATTATAAATAGAATAATAAGTTTATTGGATTGACTTTAATCAAGACATACTTACTAAAATATTATAAATATAAGTCAACTTTTGTGAAATATTACAAATAAGTTAACATACATTTGTGAGACATATTCATTTCATGTTATTACTTATTTATTATAGTTTTGATATGTTTTGTTAATTTGAATTTTAGAATTTTTTTGCATATCACGTCATTTTAGTTAGAGAAGTTTATAGAGCTTATATAGAGAACCAAAAATAAGATTGAGCATAGAAGAGGAAATTGAAGAGAAGAATCAAGCTTATAAGGTTATTTTGGTCCTTGTAAGAATATTTGGTGTCCACCATGAGGTCTAAGTAAAACATTAGAAGACAACATGGTATTAATGAAGAACACAAATAATAACATATGACAATGAATACTAAAAGTACAAGAGAATCACACATATGATATGACGTTACTCATTGAACCCTAAAGGAGTTTAATGAGCATAAGATATTAAGGAGAAAATGTATTGAAATAAGAAAATGAAAAAACAAGGAGGAAGTTTCATGGAATCTCTAAAGTCCTAAACTAAGACCTTTATGTCTTGTTCACTTGAATGAATTTGGGGGAGAGTAATTGAAAGAATTTGAGAGGATTTGAAGATAAATTTTTTTGTTGTTTATTTGAGTGAATTTGGAAGCAAGTGAGAGTGGATTTGGAAGTAAAGTTTGTGAGAATTAGTGTAAGATTTGATTTATGTGACAGATTAAAAGAATTTACTTCCAAATTCACTTTCACTTACCTCCAAATCCACTCAAATAAACAACAAAAGATTTATCTTAAAATCCTCTTAAATTCATTCAATCACTCTCTTCTAAATCCATTCAAGTGAACAAAGTCTAAAGGATGGAAGGAGAAACACCCAATTATTACTAGTAGCCTCCATTTCAAGCTCATTCATTTGTCACAAGAATGGAGGTTGAAAACACTCAAAAGGTTAGATTGTAGATCTAGACTTCTACCTACACCTCTTTAACCTAAGGAGAGTCACATCGACATCCTTTTATTGATGGAATTAAGGACACACAAACCCCAATAATCACATGAATGTTTATGTTAATCAAGTTAATTTGTGATTTCCTATTATGTCTTCCTAACTTTCACAAATACTTTCAAAAATATTTTATGATACCTAAGAGCACATGTGTAAGAAAAATATAGTGAATATTTTATTTTTATATTGGTTCACCTGTAACAAGTGTGACATATAGTTTTGTAATACTAACAATAAATAATTTGAGTAATCAATCAATTTATAACATGTATACCTACTAACATTGTTTACTTACTACAAATACACAAAGTTACTGTTACTTATATGTTAATCTTCCTATAAGATTAAGAATGAGTACATAAGGTTTCTACAAACAAACTACGTAGTGTCTCTCCAGGTTATACAATAAGAAAGCTGTTTAGATTACAAGATTCAAATTCAAAAGAATGAATATGAAATATTTGCTCCTTGTATTAAGATATTACTTTACAACGGTGAAGAATGTACAAGAAACACTTTTCTTTTTATATTATTGAAAAACAATTTTTATATGCATCAAGAAGCTAGTTAAAAATTGAAAGCTTAAATGAGTACTTGTATGTTTATTTTTTCAGCAAATTCTTGTCAAACTTCATATGCATGACATGTCTTTTATTTATAAAAATCACAACAAAAATTTGTTGTAACTTGTCCTTTTTGTCAAGAATTTTTATGAAATATGTTGGACTTTATGCTAACATTTAATGTTATATACCACTTTTTTTTAAGTGAGGGGAAAATTTTCTTTAAACAACCATCTCTACTGACTACATTAAAATGAACACATAATGCTTAGGTGTAGATTGTTTGAATGCTAGGATTATCTTTGAAATTCATCATGAGACTTTACCCTTAGGATACATAATCTTCCATGTGTCCTTGGGTTGTAGCTTTTGAGAATGTCAACTGAGTGCATGATCATTTAGTCTCAATATAGTTGTCATACACATCTAGATTTGTTTTATCATTATAATCTAAGGTCTAGTGCTTTTTTAGGAGACCTATTTGATCTTTATTATTTTACATATAATGCTTCACTGAAAGCCTCGTCTAGTTTTTATGACTCTTGGCTAACATTTCTAATACGTGTTTATTATTGTTTTGAACTTATTTTATATATCTAGCAAAGTATGAGATAATATCTATAACCACTAGTGTAAAAACGCTGTTTAACGTCGATTATTTTGGGCTTTTAACGTCTACAAAACAACCGACGTCTATTCCGGTGACGTCAATGGGACGTCGGACAAGCATATAACTGACATCTATAGTGACGTCAGTCACTGACATGTCCGACATCACTAAAACGTCGGAGTAGGACTAATTGGACGTCTAAAGACATTATATAGACGTCGGTCTGCGAAATAACCGACGTTGAAGAGGCACTAAAGACTTCGAAATTGACACTGACTAACGTTTAAAAGGTACTATAGACGTCAGTGTACACATTAACCGACGTCTAATCTAGTGGTTGTGTTTTAGTGCAGTTTTGTTCCCGTCTTTGGATAGCCTAGTAGCACAATCTCCTTTTGCTAGTTTCTCAAAAAAAAAAAGCTTGCGTCTTTTGAATTTCTTATGGGTCCTTTCAACCCAAAACCGAACCTGGGTTGTTGCTTAGTTCCATTTTCATCCGCAAGAGGGAAAAATCACGGTGAAACGATAACTAGGCAACCCATGGTCGTTTTTGGGTTGAAACGACCAAAAGAAATTCACAAGACGCCGCTTTTTCTGGGAGGCAACTAGCAAATGGAGAATGTGTTACTACGTTACCCCAAGAAAGGAACAAAACTGCACTAAAACACAACACAAAGAAAGCAAATTTTAATCAGTTGAACCAGAAGATAATCGATGAAAGACTAAACAAAGTTTAAACGGTAAGCATAAAAAAAATCACGCACTTGGGATGTAATGCCGCAAGAGAGAAAAAGGAGAGGAGGAAGACGATAAAGATATCAGAAACAACAATAGAATGCCGCAAGAGAGAAAAAGAAGAGGTGCCGCAAGAGAAAAAGGAGAAGAGGAAGACGATATAAGAAACTGCAATGCCGCGAAGAGTCTGCGGTTTATTTAAAATGAAATGGAGCGTCGGTTCCCCGTAGACCCCGACGTCTATAGTCACCGAGACGTCGGTTATCTAACTAACTCGACGTCCAAGATAACATTTAAAGTGACTTTTTGAATGCCATTAGACGTCGGTGTCCAGGGGGGCCGACGTCTAGTGCGCTGAACCGATTGTCGTTTCATTTCCTGTCAGGGAAGTAGACGACGGTTGACAAAGGGCGCCGACGTCTATAATACTATAGACGTCGGTCACTACTACCGGACGTCGACGTGCCTCGGATTTTGGTGAACATAATTAATTACAGGCACATAGACGTCGCGCACCCAGAAATGCGATGTCTATTTTGCAGAAATTTCTGTCTTCCCGCCTTCCGGACAGGCTATAGACGTCGGTGATTGACTACGCGACGTCTGAGCGTCTGGGAATCAGGTGGCGAGCATTAATTGCAC
Source organism: Vigna reflexopilosa (assembly GCA_027742785.1). NCBI lineage: Eukaryota > Viridiplantae > Streptophyta > Magnoliopsida > Fabales > Fabaceae > Vigna > Vigna reflexopilosa. The sequence continues at coordinate 18,826,326 of CM050911.1, forward strand.
CCCTAGTAGACGTCGGGCCCCCAGCATAAGCGACGTCAATGGCCAGGTGGCGAGCATTAATTGCACATTGTCTATTTGCTTCTTGAGGAAAAGTTAAGAATACTCAATAAAAAAAGAAGAAAAGATTCAAGAAAATTTAAGGACTAAGAGCCACTGAAAAAGAAGCTCCAAAAATCCCATACAAATCACACATTATGATGAAGATAGTAGAATTGTTAGTCAATACTATCAACCTCCTCTACCAAGAGTGCATAGAAGGGAGTGTGAAAGAGAGCATGCACCATTAGAGTAGACCTTTCTCATTTCCATAGGAAAGAAGATGTAGAGGCATACCTAGATTGAGATATGAGAGTAGAACAACTTTTTGAGTGCCATAAAATAGTAAAGGAAAGGAAAGTAGCCCTAACCACCCTATAAGCTTCCAAGGGAATGCTATGTATTGGTGGACTTTCCTAGTGAGAGAAAGAAGACTCATTAATCCTCCTTAAGTCTAATATTAGAATAACTTGAAAAATGCCTTAAGAAGAAGACACGTCCATTCTTACTACCATAAAAAAACTTATGAATAAACTCCAAAGACTCCAACAAAGAAATATGAGTGTGGAAGAGTATAGACAAAAAATAAAACTCTACATCATAAGGGTGTGAATTAGCGAAGAAGAAGGAACCATCATCTCTAAATTTCTAAGTGGTCTTAATCTTGATAGATAAAGCAGAGTTGTTGCTATTAAGATCTCAACGATTTGGTACAAAATTACATAAAAGTATAACTGACATTTGAGAAAATGTTTGTAAATTGGCCACTTAAACTCATGTCTTAGTCTTTTAATATTTTTAAAACCTTTTTTTGAGTAATTTTTTTTTAGTTTATGTAACTTGATATATATAATCAATATGATTTCATCACTATCAATATTTTGTAAGAGAAATTAAAAGTATAACTAAAATCATTATTTATAAATGTTAGATAAAAACCATAAAACATATTTTTGAGAACAAAATAATAAGAACTAATATCACAAAAACATATATTTAATCCTAGGAATGCAAACCAAGTTAATACATCTCAAATAAAGGAAAGTTTTATAACTTTAGTTAACATAAGACTTCAGTATTTAATATTTATTTCACCTAATAAAATAATACAGTAACGGTTTCTGATAATCCGTGTTTATTTTAGTTTGAATATCAGAAGTTCATATTTTTAATAATAATATAACTTTGCATTCTTATATCTTTTTATTTAATTTAAAATTTAAAAAATGGTTATATAATACCCAAACTTACCTATTTAAGATAGATTATTGGGAATTGGTTATCCTAGACTGTTACAATTACTTTCATTATTTATTATTATATACATATTTTAAAAAAATTTAAAAGTATTATTTAATATCGATATATATATATATATAAATATATTTATTTATTTATTTTGGTTCTTGAACATAACATATGAGGGTGCTAACATTCAACAACCGGATCATAAAATAAGTGAAATATGATCAAAATTATGTGTTAAAAGATGAATCCATTTTAACATAGAAAAGTATATTTTTTAATTTTAGTAACATGAACCATTAAATTGATTACAATATTTTTACACTCATAAATCCAGAAAATGATTTCACAGTAAAAAAGTATTTGTAAAAACAGAAAAGTCAGTGCTTTACCATGAAAAGCTCTGCCGATACTGATGTTTGTTTTGGTTTATAACAAAAACTGAAAACTTGGAATCTTAAAAATCAAATTCACGATTTGATAGGGAAACTAACCAAAACTTTGATAATTGAAATTTATAAAACATTACCAATTCCTTTGTCTGAAAGATTAAAAAAAAAAAATAGTTTTTTAATATCAGTGTATGGTAGAAGATTAAAAAAATAACAGTCTTTTTTAACATGCAGTGTATAGAAGATATTAAAAAAAGAAAAAGCAAGGAATCCAAAAAAAAGAAGAAAATATAATTAGTAATGGAACATATTTTTAACAAAATTATGTAATCAGCTAACATTTTCTCTTTTTGCCTTTTCAATCTTCATCTAATAATAATATCTAATATATATTAACAGTTAATTATTATGTTTAATAACAAGGTGGTGCTATTTATTATATTTAATATAATTTAATTTATGATAGTTTTGTTGTAAATATATAGAAGGGTATTGGAATTGTAAACCACGTTATTGTGTGCAGCTTCTTCTCTCAGTTGGGTTTCTCCCTTCCTCTAATCTTCTCCTTCTCTCTCCTCACTTTCACTTCAATTTTCTCATTCCTTTCCAGAATTAGGATCAATTCTCGATTGTTGGTCGGGGATTGATCAACTTTCACAATCTATTTTCTTTTCTTCCCTGCGATGCTCTTAGTTCCAAGATGAAGTTGAAGAGGAAAAGGGCACTTGAAGTGGTTAGTTTTTGGTTTCCTATTTTTTTCTCTTTCTTTTCTGATGGCGCCGATTCTTTTGTTTATTGATCAATTTTGCGATTCTAGGTTACTTCTTCTTAATTCAGTCTTTTTGTTGTTGGGGTTTATGGGTTATTTTTATTTTTTTTTGGTTGTCCTTTTTAATTTCTGGTTGCAACTATTTTATATTATTTTCATTTTCCTTGAGTTTTCACTGATTCGTGTACAGATTGTTATATACGATTTTGTTAGGTTTATTGATGGGGGACTTTTGATGTTTACTGTTGGTCTTAACAAGCAAGAAATTTTCGGAGATGAATTTTACCCTTTTTCAGTTCTGTTGGTTGTCTATTGTTGAGTACTTATTGGAGCCTTAATGACTTATCCTTTCACTTTATGTATGATATAACTTTAGCTGATCAAGTTTAGCTGAAGATTTTTCTCTTCATACCATTTTTATTTTAGAAATTCTAAGTGAGGAAAAAAAGTAACCTATACTCTTACCATGAAAAGATGGTGACTCTTTCTTTGGTGTGAATTGCATGTTTCTTATTTTGCATGGATTCATGAAAATTTGCTATTGTTGTATTTTGCATTGAAATTAAAGGGGCAATTGACTTGAAAATCAGGCAATAGCATAACATGAAATGTGTTTGTTGTCATTTTGTATATTAACTATCCTTATTAAAATGCAACTTGTATGCAAATTGTTATATACAATTTTGTTTGGTTTATTGATGGGGGACTTTTGATGTTTACTGTTGGTGTTGGCAAGCAAGGATTTTTCTGAGATTAATTATCCCCTTTTTCAGTTCCCTTGGCTGTGGTATTGTTTAGTACTTATTGGAGCCTTAATGACTTATCCTTTCACGTTATGTATGATCTAACTTGTTGATCAAGTTTAGCCGAAGATTTTGTTCTCCTCATAGGAGATACTATGATTTTTATTTTAGAAATTCTTAAGTGAAGAAAAAAAGTGAACGAAACTTTACAATGAAAACATGGTGACTCTTTCTTTGGTCTAAATTGCATGTTTCTTATTTTGCATGGATTCATGAAAATTTGCTATTGTTGTATTTTGCATTGAAATTAAAGGGGCAATTGACTTGAAAATCAGGGAATAGAATTGCATGAAATATGTTTGTTGTCATTTTGTATGTTAGCTATCCTTGTTAAAATTCAACCTTGTGTGCAAATTGGTATATGTGATTTTGTTTGGTTTATTGATGGGGGCTTTTGATGTTTATGGTTGGTGTTGGCAAGCAACGATTTTTCTGAGATTAATTTTATCCTTTTTTTCAGTTCTGTTGGCTGTCGTATTGTTCAGTACTTATTGGAGCCTTAATGACTTATCTTTTCACGTTATGTATGATCTAACTTTTGTTGATCAATTTTAGCGGAAGATTTTTTCTCCTCATAGGAGATACTTTGATTTTTATTTTAGAAATTCTTAAGTGAAAGAAAGAAAAACATGGTGACTCTTTCTTTGGTCTGAATTGCACGTTTCTTATTTTGCATGGATTCATGAAAATTTGGTATTGTTGTATTTTGCATTGAAATTAAAGGGGAAATTGACTTGAAAATCGGGGAATAGCATAGCATGAAATATTTTTGTTGTCATTTTTTATGTTAGCTATCCTTGTTTAAATACAACTTTGTGTGCAAATTGTTATATGCAATTTTGTTTGGTTTGTTGATGGGGGACTTTTGATGTTTACTGTTGGTGTTGGCAAGCAAGGATTTTTCTAAGATGAATTTTACCCTTTTTCAGTTCTGTGTCATATTGTTGAGTTCTTATTGGAGCCTTAATGACTTATTCTTTCACGTTATTTATGATATAATTTAGCGGAAGATTTTTTCTCCTCATAGGAGGTACTATGATTTTTATTTTAGAAATTCTCAAGTGAAGAAAAAAAGTGATTGATACTGTGTCAACTGATGGCAATAGTGTAGCCTAAGGTTCTGGTTGTTGACGAACCAACAAATGGCCACAATCATGTAGGCATGTTGAATATGCACTATGATTTTCAAAGATTAATAAATGTTTTAGTTTCTGATTTTGACTTGGTTGTAGTTTGATTAATTCCTATTTTAATGTCCTAATATAGGATGTGTATTTTCTTATCTTTTGCTTCTTCCATTGATATCTAGTCCCTGTTTCACAATTCTAAAGTGTCACACCTATAGATTTCCTTGTTACAACTTTTATATATTACACATGTACCTTTTAATAGATTGACACTTTATTTTTTCGTAACAAAAACACTTATAATATGTTACTGATATTTTTTTTTTCTGAATATTAAACCAAAATGTCTTCAGAAGGAAAGTAATCCTGTTGCTGTAGACAAATTTATTCATAGATATAGTATTCTCCATACTTCTATGGACTTGGAAATCATAATTTGCTTAAATTGGATTGGAGATGACAATTTTGAAGACGCAAGATGTGATGTTATTACTTTTAAAGCTTCTGTTTATATTCTCCCAATATTTTGGTCTTGATGGATGCCAACGGCTATATTCAATTGATTCAGCTACCCAAACTAATGGGTTCTTAATTGTTGTTTGTGTGTTTTTATTGTTTTATTTTAATTCATTTTAGCCATGTTGACTAAATTCATATTTTCAATGCATTACCAGTGAATTCCTCTCATACTTTGATGAGAGGTTTCCTTTGAGAACTAGAATAATGCGTTCTACAAGGGTTCTTTAAGTAACTTTGCATTTTTCGCAATTGGTAAAGCATTTTTTGAGTTGGATCTTGTTGCAATTTCTATTTATCAGCTGGAAATCAGTTTCAATGTTTAATATGCAAAGTTATGTGTTTAATTAATTGCCTCTGTACTCTTTGATCTTTTACATTGTTATGAGTTTAGTTGTGTAGTGTGTGCTCTTTTATTATCTTAGTTATATTTTTTAGTAGTTTGTAATTTTAATTTCATTATGAGATGGTCATATTGATAGATCAATTGAAAGAGTGTATGAATTACCTTTTTGTTGATTGGTTTCAGCCTCCCAAAATTAGATGTTTCATTGATCGTGTTACTTCAGTTCCACTTGAGAAGATAGAAGAACCTTTGAAGGGTTTTATTTGGGAGTTTGATAAGGTAATTTTGTGCCGTTGTCCTAGGCAGATCACACATTTGTTTTAAGGTGCTTGATTCATAGCTTTTTTTTTTCTTGTGCAGGGAGATTTTCATCACTGGGTTGACCTTTTTAACCATTTTGATTCATACTTTGAGAAGTACATAAAACCAAGGAAGGATTTGCTGATTGATGATGATTTTCTTAATTTGGATCCTCCATTCCCTAGAGAAGCCATTCTTCAAATTCTTCGCGTCATCAGAACAATTTTGGATAATTGCACAAATAAACATTTCTATAGTTCATATGAGGTATGGCATCTTCCCTTAAGTAATACTTTTTCATCTTCATAACAATGAGACCTAAGATAAGCATATTGATTTTGTGTGTTACCTTTTTTTTATCAGTGACCTATGTATTTTATTCTGAAATATGACTTTCATACCTCTAGTACTGATGCTGCATGTGTTTGTGTGTCTGCAGCAGCATCTCTCTGCATTGCTTGCATCTACTGATGCAGATGTGGTTGAGGCTAGCCTAGACACTTTGGCTACCTTTTTGAAGAAAACAGTTGGAAAGTACTCCATAAGAGACTCTTCCTTGAATTCAAAATTATATGCTCTTGCCCAAGGATGGGGTGGAAAGGAGGAAGGACTTGGATTGATTGCATCTGCTGTACCAGATGGTTGTGACCGTATTGCATGTGAATTGGGTTGTACCCTTCATTTTGAATTTTATTCTGTAAATGAGCCAGAGAGTGACATAAAAGTGGCTGAACCCTTGGTCCAAGGCTTGCAAATTATACACTTAAGTGATATTGACAAACGTGTGGAAACTGATCTTGAGCTTTTGCACAAGTTAGTTACGGAATATAAGGTTCCTGCCAGTTTAAGATTTTCTTTATTGTCAAGACTACGTTTTGCTAGAGCTTTTGGTTCTTTGGCTTCTAGACAGCAATATACATGCATTCGCTTGTATGCCTTCATAGTACTAATTCAAGCATGTGCTGATGCTGATGACCTGGTTTCATTCTTCAATGCTGAGCCTGGATTTATCAATGAATTAGTATCATTACTGAGCTATGAAGATGCAGTTTTGGAGAAAATACGGATTTTATGTTTGCATGCATTAGCTGCTCTTTGCCAAGATCGTTCCCGTCAGCAGTCAGTGCAGACTGCAGTTACATCTGGTGGGCATCGTGGCATTTTATCTAGCCTGATGCAAAAAGCCATTGACTCTGTTACCACTGATACCTCAAAATGGTCAGTTCATTTTGCTGAAGCTCTTTTGTCTCTTGTCACTGTGTTGGTTTCAACATCATCAGGGTGCTCTGCCATGCGTGAAGCAGGATTTATTCCTACTCTGCTACCCCTCCTTAAAGATACGAACCCACAGCATTTGCATTTGGTTGAAAAGGCTGTGCGCATTTTGGAGGCTTTTATGGATTACAGTAATCCAGCTGCTGCTCTATTCAGAGATTTGGGAGGTTTGGATGATACCATCTCTCGCTTAAAGATTGAAGTCTCCTATGTAGAAAATGGTGGAAAACAGCCAGATGAAAAATCTGAGTCTAGTGCAAGAAGTGTAAATATGGTTAGAAGTTCTTCAACTGGGCTGGATGATGTGCAAAAACCATTGTATTCTGAACCATTAATTTCATATCACCGTAGGTTGCTAATGAAATCTTTATTGCGTGCTATATCCCTTGGAACTTATGCCCCTGGAAATACTGCTCGTATCTATGGATCTGAAGAGAATGTTCTGCCTCATTGCTTATGCATAATTTTTAGAAGGGCAAAAGATTTTGGTGGTGGAGTTTTCTCTCTTGCAGCTACTGTTATGAGTGACTTAATACAAAAGGATCCTACTTGTTATCCTGTTTTGGATGCAGCTGGTCTTCCATCTGCCTTCTTGGATGCTATAATGGATGATGTTCTCAACTCTTCAGAAGCCATTACTTGCATCGCCCAGTGTTTGGATGCCTTGTGCTTAAATAGTAATGGCCTGCAGGCTGTGAAAGATAGGAACTCTTTGAGGTGTTTTGTAAAAGTGTTTACTTCTAAAACATATTTGCGTGCTCTGGCTGGGGACACACCTGCGTCTTTGTCTAGTGGATTGGATGAATTAATGCGCCATGCTTCTTCATTGCGTGGGCCTGGAGTGGAAATGTTAGTTGAAATTCTGGAAACTATCTCAAAAATTGGTTCTGTGGTGGAATCCTCATCCTCGAGTTCTGACCCAAGCTCTTCATCATTGGTTCCAATGGAAATGGATGGTGAGGACAAGAATGTGATCTTACCTAATAATGAGTCTTCAAAGGCTGATGACACAGAGCATATTTCTGAGCCATCTCCTGATGTGTCAATAGTGAATGTTGAGTTGTTTCTTCCAGATTGTGTTAACAATATTGCTCGTCTACTTGAGACAGTTCTTCAGAATGCTGACACATGTCGAATATTTGTTGAGAAAAAAGGAATTGAAGCTATTCTCCAGTTAGTTACATTACCTTTGATGCCAGCATCTGTTTCTGTTGGGCACAGCATATCTGTTGCCTTCAAGAATTTCTCGCCGCAGCATTATGTTTCACTTGCTCGGGCCGTATGCTCTTTCTTGAGGGAACATCTAAAATCTACTAATGAGCTTTTAGATTTGGTGGGAGGGACCCAACTTGCTCTTGTGGAATCTGCAAAGCAGACAAAGGTGTTGAAATATCTTGCTAGTCTTGAAGCTGTCTTAACTCTTTCTGTATTTTTGTTGAAGGGAACAAGTACTGTTGTCTCTGAACTAAGCACATCAGATGCCGATGTGTTGAAAGATCTTGGGAAAACATACAAGGAAATAATTTGGCAAATATCATTGTGCAATGATTCTAAGGCGGAGGAAAAGAAGAATGCTGATCAAGAGCCTGAGGTTTCACAGGTACCTCCATCCACGACAATTGAGAGAGAGAGTGATGATGATTCAAATATCCAGACAGTACGATATACAAACCCAGTTTTTGCAAGGAATGGTCCACATTCCCTGTGGAGTGGGGAACGGGAATTCCTTTCTGTTGTTCGTGCTGGAGAAAGTTTGCATCGCCGAAGTCGGCATGGAATATCCCGCATCCGAGGTGGAAGGGCTGGTCGTCATTTGGAAGCTTTAAACATTGATTCAGAAACACCTCCTAGTGCACTGGAAGCTCCTTCGTCCCAAGATCTGAAAAAGAAAAGCCCTGATGTTATTGTTTCAGAGATTCTTAACAAATTGGCATCAACTTTGCGCTCTTTTTTCACTGCCCTTGTGAAGGGATTCACTTCACCAAATCGTCGCAGAGCTGATTCTGGGTCACTCAGTTCAGCTTCAAAGACTCTTGGAGCTGTTTTAGCTACAAATTTTCTTGAGGCTCTTAGTTTTTCTGGGCATTCTACTTATGCTTCTGGACTTGAAATGTCACTTTCTGTAAAATGTAGATATCTTGGGAAGGTTGTGGATGATATGGCTGCACTCACATTTGACAGCAGGCGCCGGAGTTGTTATACTGCAATGGTTAATAATTTTTATGTCCATGGAACTTTTAAAGAGCTCCTCACAACATTTGAAGCTACTAGTCAGTTGCTATGGACACTTCCATGTTCTCTTCCTTCATCAGACATTGATGTTGGTAAAAAAGGAGAAGGAGGTAAATTGTCCCATAATACATGGCTACTTGATACATTGCAAAGCTACTGTCGTTTGCTTGAGTATTTTGTAAATTCTTCTCTTCTTTTGTCCCCAACCTCGGCATCTCAGGCAGAGCTTCTTGTTCAGCCAGTTGCAGTTGGTCTCTCAATTGGACTCTTTCCAGTCCCACGAGACCCAGAAGTTTTTGTACGTATGTTGCAATCTCAGGTTCTGGATGTAATTCTACCAGTCTGGAATCATCCCATGTTTTGTAGCTGTAGTCCTGGTTTCATTGCATCTATTATTTCACTTGTTACACATGTATACTCTGGTGTTGGAGATGTCAAGCGAAGTCGTGGTACCATTGGGGGAAGCACAAACCAACGAATGCCCCCTCCACCTGATGAGGCAACCATTGCCACTATTGTTGAGATGGGTTTTTCAAGGGCAAGGGCTGAGGAAGCGTTGAGAAGAGTTGAAACAAACAGTGTTGAAATGGCCATGGAGTGGCTCTTTAGTCATGCTGATGATCCTGTCCAGGAGGATGATGAACTTGCTCGGGCACTTGCTCTATCCCTAGGAAACAGTTCGGAATCTACTAAAGTTGAGAGTGCTGAGAAGACTATAGACGTGCTAACTGAAGAGGGACATGTAAAGAAACCTCCGGTTGATGATATACTTGCTGCATCTGTCAAGTTGTTTCAGACTAGTGATTCAGTGTCATTTCAGTTGACAGATTTGCTTGTGACACTTTGCAGCCAGAACAAAGGTGATGATCGTCCAAAGGTAATATCTTATCTTATGCAGCAGCTAAAACTTTGTCCATTGGATTTTTCCCAGGATAATTGTGCATTGAGTGTGTTAGCCCATATCTTGGCACTTCTTCTTTTTGAGGATGTAAGTACTCGGGAAATTGCTGCCCAGAATGGCATTATATCTACAATTATAGATATCTTGACTAACTTCAAAGGCAGGCAAGAGTTGGGAAAAGAACTACCAGTTCCAAAATGCATTAGTGCTTTACTACTTATATTGGATCAAATGGTGCAGTCAAGACCAAAAGTTGAAAATATGGAAGGAACTCAAACTGGTTCCCTGCCTGATTCTTCAGGGGAGCATGGTTCTCTGCAATTTTCTGATACAGTTTTACCGAAGGAAAAAAATTCAAATGGGAATGAGAAAGAACCTTCAATGGCTTTTGAGAATATACTGGGAAAATCTACTGGATTTGCAACTGTTGAAGAGAGTCATAAATTGCTGGATGTTGCATGTGATTTGATAAAACAACATGTTCCTGCTGTAGTCATGCAGGCAGTTCTGCAATTATGTGCTAGGTTAACAAAAACGCATACTTTAGCTTTGCAGTTTCTTGAAAATGGAGGTCTGGCTGCTCTTTTTAATCTTCCGAGGATTTGCTTTTTCCCTGGGTATGACTCTGTAGTGTCAGCTATAGTCCGACACCTCCTTGAAGATCCTCAAACACTGCAGACAGCCATGGAGTTGGAGATTCGGCAAACTTTAAGCGGAAATCGTCATTCAGGGCGTGTTTCTCCTCGATCATTTTTGACCTCATTGGCACCTGTTATCTCCAGGGATCCTAACGTTTTTATGAAAGCTGCAGCAGCAGTTTGTCAGTTAGAAACATCAGGGGGAAGGACTGTTGTTGTTTTGTCAAAGGAGAAAGATAAAGAAAAGTCAAAGTCATCTAGTGTTGAGGCCGGGTTATCTTCCAATGAATGTGTCCGGATATCTGAAAGCAAGTCTCATGATGGACCAGGGAAATGTTTGAAAAGCCACAAAAAGGTTCCTGTTAATCTCACTCAAGTAATTGATCAGCTTCTCGAGATTGTGCTTAAGTACCCACCTTTGAAAGGTCAGGAAGAATCTGAGCGTGACTCAACATTCATGGATATAGATGAACCTACCCTGAAAGTGAAGGGTAAGTCTAAGGTTGACGAGGCTGGGTCATTAGAGCCTGAGTCTGAAAGGTCTACAGGACTAGTGAAGGTGACTTTTGTTCTCAAGTTACTGAGTGACATTCTTCTGATGTATGGGCATGCAGTGGGTGTTATACTTAGACGTGATTCTGAAATGTGTCAATTTCGTGGATCTAATCAACCATCTGGTCAAAGTGGTATTATCCACCACGTATTACATCGGTTGTTACCGCTTTCTGTTGATAAATCTGCAGGACCTGATGATTGGAGAGGTAAGTTATCTGAAAAGGCTTCATGGTTCCTGGTAGTTTTGTGTGGCCGATCTGGTGAAGGGCGTAAACGAGTGACAAATGAACTTGTTAAAGAATTGATGTCCTTTTCAAATTTTGAGAGCCATTCCATGAGAATCAGCTTATTGCCAGATAAGAGGTTATTCACTTTTGTTGATCTAGTGTATTCTATCTTGTCAAAAAATTCGTCATCTGGTAGCTTACCTGGTTCTGGATATTCACCTGATATTGCTAAGAGCATGATAGATGGGGGAATTATTCAGTGTCTTACTAGTATTCTACAAGTGGTTGATCTGGATCATCCTGATGCACCCAAAATTGTGAATCTTATACTCAAAGGTTTAGAAGGTCTTACAAGAGCTGCTAATGCAAGTGAGCAAATATTTAAATCTGATGGGACTGAAAAGAAAAGATCTTCTAGTTTAAATGACCGATCTGATGATCAAATAACAGCACCATCTGCAACTGAAGCAGTGGCCCATGATCAAAATGTGGGCAGCCAAGAAGCAATCATAGATACAATGGATAATGCACATGATCAAGGAACTTCTCAAGGTGATGATTGTGCTGATAATCCAAATCAGTCGGTGGAGCAAGATATGAGAGTTGAAGAAGATGGGACATTGTCTCAAAACCCACCAATGGAACTTGGAATGGACTTCATGCGTGAAGAGATGGGAGAGGGTGGTGTTTTGCACAACCCAGATCAAATTGAGATGACTTTTCATGTTGAAAATAGGGCCGATGATGATATGGGTGATGAAGATGATGATATGGGTGACGATGGTGATGAGGATGAAGATGACGATGATGGAGAGGATGAGGATGAGGACATTGCTGAAGATGGTGGGGGCATGATGTCCTTGGCAGATACTGATGTGGAGGATCATGATGATGTTGGCTTTGGAGACGAATATAATGATGAGATGATTGATGAAGATGATGATGATTTTCATGAGAATCGTGTCATTGAGGTAAGGTGGAGGGAGGCTCTTGATGGCTTGGATCACTTGCAAATACTTGGACAACCTGGATTTATAGATGTGGCTGCTGAGCCTTTTGAAGGTGTTAATGTGGATGACCTATTTCGTCTTCAGAGTTTTGAGCGTCGTCGTCAAACTGGTAGGTCTTCATTTGAGAGATCTGCTACTGAAGTTAATGGTTTTCAACATCCTCTTCTTGTTAGACCACCACCATCTGGTGATTTTGTCTCAATGTGGTCGTCTGGTGGTAATTCTACATCCCGAGATTCAGAAACCATGTCATCTGGGAATCTTGACGTGGCTCATTTTTACATGTTTGATGCACCTATTCTTCCATATGATCATGTGCCAAGTAGTCTGTTTGTTGACCGTCTGGGTGGTGCAGCACCTCCTCCCTTGACAGACTATTCTGTCGGCATGGGCTCATTGCACCTACCTGGAAGAAGAGTGTTAGGTAATGGTAGATGGACTGATGATGGTCAGCCACAAGGAAGTGCTCAAGCGGCATCCATTGCGCAAGCAGTAGAGGAACAATTCCTTGCCCAATTGAACAGTATAGCTCCTGCAAGCAGTCCTGTTGAGCCACAGTTACAAAATTCTGGAGAACAAGAGAATAGGTCTGATGCTCTTGCATCTCATGATGGTCCAATATTAACTGCAGGAACTGACTCTACGTGTCAGCAGATTGAAAGTCAGGAGCAAGAAAATGGTAATGGTGAAGAAATTAATGTTGACTCAGTTGCTAGAGATACTGGTGAAGACCTGCCAGCTAATGAGCCTATGTCAGTTCAACCAGTTTCATTGAACATCATGCCAAATGGTATTGATTGCACAGTAATTGAAGGAAATGTTACTCCCGATGAGAATGTGGAAATATTTGTTAATTCGGCTGTTAATTCTAATGCTGCTATACAATGTGAACGGGCTGCTGATGTACAGACTACCATCCAGGATGTACCAGTTGAATCCATGGAATGCAATGGATCATCAACTGCTGATGGGCAGCATACTAATCATAACTTGGGCGGCTCTGGTTTTGAAACTCCTAATTCAGGTGATTGCCATGCTGCATCAATTTATGCTAGTGCTGATGTTGATATGGGTGGTACTGACGCTGAAGGAAATCAATCAGAGCAACCAGCTGTTTCTGAAGACAGGAGGGATGAGTTGTTATCAGCTCAGAGCACAGAGGTTGCTCTAGATGCTTCTCAGGCTGACCAAGTTAGTGCAAATAATGAAGCTTCTGGTGCTAATACAATTGACCCTACCTTTTTGGAGGCTCTGCCTGAAGATCTAAGGGCAGAAGTTCTAGCATCCCAACAAGCTCAGTCTGTTCAACCACCATCCTATGCGCCACCTTCTGCAGAAGATATTGATCCCGAGTTTTTAGCTGCTCTTCCTCCTGATATTCAAGCAGAGGTGTTGGCCCAACAAAGAGCTCAAAGGGTAGCCCAGCAGGCCGAAGGACAGCCAGTTGACATGGATAATGCCTCTATAATTGCCACTTTTCCTGCTGATTTGTGTGAAGAGGTTTAAATCTTAATATTTTGCTGGGTAATTGTTGAGGAAGTTCTATTTTATGAAATATGACAAGATGATTTCTATCCTTGTATTTTCTGTTATAGGTTCTTTTGACTTCTTCAGAGGCTGTTTTGTCTGCACTGCCATCTCCATTGCTTGCAGAAGCTCAAATATTGAGGGATCGAGCAATGAGTCACTACCAAGCTCGAAGCCTTTTTGGTAGCAGCCACAGGCTTAACAATAGAAGAAATGGTCTTGGATTTGATAGGCGGCCAGTGATGGATCGAGGTGTTGGAGTTACAATAGGGAGGAGATCTGCCCTTACAGATAGCTTAAAGGTGAAGGAGATTGAAGGTGAGCCACTACTTGATGCAACTGCACTTAAAGCTTTGATCCGGCTTCTGCGACTATCACAGGTAACTTGGATCTCTTCCTGGTGGTAGTCTGTCTTACCTCATTTTAAATATGAAGATGCATTATTTTTATTCCTAATGCTGTGCCTACCGTTTATTCTGTAGATGTTTATTACAAGAATCAGTATGTGTGATCAGACTTATAGGTTGTAGTTTGGATGTTTGTATCTGTGATTTCAATAAATTCGTAACATTTTTTTCCATCTTCTTCTCAGCCCCTTGGAAAGGGCCTTCTGCAGAGGCTCTTGTTAAACTTATGTGCGCATAGTGTTACAATGGCCACGCTTATTTATCTTTTGCTTGACATGATTGAACCTGAAGCTGAAGGCTCTGTAAGTAGATCAGCAACACTAAATTCCCAGCGGCTTTTTGGTTGTCACTCAAACACAGTTTATGGTCAATCTCAATTGTTGGATGGTAACATTTGTACTTTGTCTGGGATAGAATCATTATGTGCTTATTTCAATATTATAGTTTATTGCTTACTGAATCACTGATCATTCCCATCATGTCTTCATTCTAGGTCTTCCTCCCCTTGTGTTCCGCCGAATTCTTGAAATTCTGACTTATTTGGCCACAAATCATTCTGCTGTTGCAAAAATGTTGTTTCATTTTGATCAATCAATTATTCCTGATTCTTCACGTCCAGTTAATATGCATACAAATGAGAAAGGGAAAGAGAAGGTTATTGAAGGGGGGCCTTCACTAAATCCTTCTAGATCTCAGACTGGGGTTGTTCCTCTAGTCCTCTTTCTGAAGCTCTTGAGTCGACCCCTGTTTTTACGCAGCAATGCTCATCTTGAGCAGGTAATGGGCCTGATTCAAGTTATAGTTGATACTGCAGCTTCAAAATTAGAAAGTCAATCACAGTCTGAAAAAGAAATGGCAGATACCCAAAAATTGTCAGCCAGTGAAGTCCCAAGTAATACTGAGAAGGATGCTGCTTTAGTGGAGCCAGACTCTAATCAACAAGATAAGCGTGCAGATATGCATGTATGCCATTCTGAAGGGAAGAAGAGTATAGATATGTACAATATCTTCTTGCAGTTGCCACAATCTGATTTGCGGAATTTGTGCAGTCTTCTTGGTCGTGAAGGGTGCCACTCTTAACCTTTTCAAATTTATACTCATTTTTTTTAACTATGCTATTCAGAATAGATGACTTTGAAAAGCTGTCTTTATATTGTCTCACCTGTTAATTCTCATTTCCATCTCCATATTTTTCTGAAGTTGTGATGAATAAAAGTGACTAATTTGACATTATTTTAGGCTCTCGGATAAAATGTATATGCTTGCTGGTGAAGTGCTGAAGAAGTTGGCTTTCATTGTTCCATCCCATAGGAACTTTTTTACTTTAGAGCTTTCAGAATCAGCTCATGCTTTGACAGGCTCAGCCATAAGCGAGCTTGTCACCTTACAGAAAACAAATATGCTTGGTTTGAGTGCTGGTTCTATGGCTGGTGCAGCCATTCTACGTGTTTTGCAAGCTCTTAGTTCTCTCACCTCACTTAATACTGTGGGTGAGATGGATATGGATAATAGTGTGGATCAACATGATGATCAAGCAACTATTTGGAATTTAAATACTGCGCTTGAGCCATTGTGGCAAGAACTTAGTAATTGTATAAGTGCTGCTGAGATGCAGCTTGGACAGAGCTCTTTCTCTCCTAGCGTATCAAACATAAATGTTGCTGAGAATTTGCAAGGTTCTTCGACTTCACCACCTCTTCCTCCTGGGACACAGAGATTATTGCCTTTTATCGAGGCTTTCTTTGTTTTGTGTGAAAAGCTACAAGCAAATGAATCCTTCATGCAGCAAGACCATGGAAATGTGACTGCTAGAGAAGTCAAGGAATCTGCTGGTTGTTCAGCTTCAACGAGCGTAAAAGGTGGAGACTCACAGCGAAAATTGGATGGGGGTATCACTTTCACAAGATTTGCTGAGAAGCATCGCCGACTTTCAAATGCTTTCATTAGGCAAAACCCAGGTTTGTTGGAGAAATCACTTTCCATGATGCTCAAGGCACCGAGGTTGATTGACTTTGATAACAAGAGAGCCTATTTCCGCTCAAGAATAAGGCAACAACATGACCAGCACTTGTCTGGGCCATTGCGAATTAGTGTAAGGCGGGCTTATATTTTGGAGGACTCTTATAATCAATTAAGGATGCGTCCTACTCAAGATCTAAAGGGGCGGTTAAATGTTCAATTTCAAGGTGAAGAAGGTATTGATGCAGGTGGTCTCACCAGAGAATGGTATCAGCTGCTATCAAGGGTCATATTTGACAAAGGTGCTTTACTTTTCACAACAGTGGGTAACAATGCAACTTTCCAACCAAACCCGAATTCAGTATATCAGACCGAACATCTCTCATATTTCAAGTTTGTGGGCCGAGTGGTATGTTTCTCGAAAGGTTTTTTATATGTAGTCTTATGATAATAGAGAACCCTGCTTTCCCCCAGTCTTTTTTATTTTTCTGGGTGATATATGGTTATAGCTGCCTGTGACACCAATATTAAACTTAGGTTAACAGTTGAGTGGTTTTGAATATTTGACAGTTGTCTGATCTTACATGCAGGTGGGGAAGGCTTTGTTTGATGGGCAACTGCTGGATGTTTACTTTACTCGATCTTTCTATAAGCATATACTGGGTGTTAAGGTTACATACCATGACATCGAAGCTGTTGATCCTGATTACTATAAGAATTTGAAATGGATGTTGGAGGTGAGTTTCAATTTACAATCTTTAACACTTTATTGTTTATTTTTCTTAGACACACGAATGGGCCAGGCCATCTAGGAGTGTCATTGGGTACGATAAGACTGATTGTGGGTGTTGAGGGTGTCAGCCTCATCATTGAGGTAAGTGGGCTGGAAAATTTTCGCAGTGAGATGGACAGAGTGACTTGGGAGGTGCATGTGTTTTGGCAAGTTATTTATAAATTTGTGATTTTAGAAACTGTCAATTTAGCTAGGTTGGAGGGTAATCAATGGATATAATTGGATAGGATACAAACTTAAATGACTGGGAATTTTAAGCCGCCACTTCAATCTCTAACAAGCTTTGCTGAACATGCCTATTTCAGTCCATTTTGGTTCATGACATACTTGTTTTCTGTATGCATTTTGTTTAATTTTGTTTTTTGTATCTACATAACAGAATGATGTGAGTGATGTTCCTGATCTGACATTTAGCATGGATGCCGATGAGGAAAAACATATTCTTTATGAGAAGAATGAGGTAAATGAGCATTTTATTTTGGCTTATCATGTCTTACCTGCGTACTAGGTTAAAAAGAAAAGTAGATTTGTTGCATTTAATCTTTAGGCTTTATTCTGACTTTTTTTTTTCTTCAATTTCAGTATATTAACTCTAGATAAATTCTCCTTACCATTTTGCTTTTGGTGTCTCTCCCACAATTCTGAAATAGGTCACGGATTATGAGCTTAAACCTGGAGGAAGGAACATAAGAGTCACAGAAGAAACAAAGCACGAGTATGTTGATCTAGTTGCTGACCATCTTTTGACAAATGCCATCCGTCCTCAAATCAATTCCTTCCTGGAAGGTTTTAATGAATTAGTACCACGAGAACTTATATCCATATTTAATGACAAAGAGCTTGAGCTTCTCATAAGTGGTCTCCCAGAAATCGATTGTGAGTTGGTTTCATCATTTTTTAAATTATGTACTATATTTTTAATCACCAATGAAGCACCTGAATGGTGTTATTCTCCCTACAGTGGATGACTTGAAGGCCAACACTGAGTATACTGGCTATACAGTGGCATCAAATGTTGTTCAGTGGTTCTGGGAAGTGGTTAAAACTTTCAACAAAGAAGACATGGCAAGATTACTGCAATTTGTGACTGGAACATCAAAGGTGATCTAGTGGAAACATCAGATTGTCATCTTATAAATAAATATTTCTATCACATGCTAAGGTTACTCTAAACATATAGGACATAAAAGAAAATTGTTTTCATGAGAATAATGTCTCGGTGTTTCTCATATTGTTTGCCATCTTAGGGTAAAAGTACTTAACTTTGTTAGGGGTATTTAATTTATTTTAAAATACAATGTCAACTGCTTTTCAGGTACCGTTGGAAGGTTTTAAGGCCTTGCAGGGCATCTCTGGTCCGCAAAGGTTTCAGATTCACAAGGCATATGGAGCTCCAGATCGTCTGCCATCAGCTCATACTTGGTGAGTAATTATTATATATGGTCTGCCCACATCCATGCGACTAGTACAACTACAATGTCTGCATTTTTAGTTTCAGTCATGCTAATTCCTAATCAATTTCAACTTCAGCTTCAATCAACTTGACCTTCCTGAGTATACCTCTAAAGAACAACTTCAAGAACGCATGTTACTTGCAATTCATGAGGCTAGTGAAGGGTTTGGTTTTGGTTAATCAGTATTTTGGTGAGATATTTTTGCACAGTCATCCAACCATGGGTCTCCAACCTGTTGTTCGAGGTCAGACATCTCTTTATATTCCAATAAATCTCCAAACTTCATATGTTTTTTTGTTCAAATATCATTGATACCATGGGAGAGTTAACTTTCTCCTAAAAGATTAAAGTAAAAGGAGGGACTTTTAGTATTTGTATTTGATGCAGATTTGAATTTTTTTTTTAATTTTGTAAGAAGAATGACTGATGATTCCCTTCTCTTTTTCATCAGGAGTTTGATCTGTTGATATGTTGTGGGCTCTATTGCATCACAATGAGGCATTTTGGCGTTGGTTGGGTTTATTCTGATTCTCTCCAAGCAAGAGTGGCTAGAATGTTTTTTTTCTTGTATAATTCTGCCATGCCTGGTTTGGGAGTTTTCTGACAGCCTTTATACTCTGTCTAGCTTTTGCAATCTGATCCGATCTTATCTTTTTATGTAGTTTCTATGGCCAAACAGCCTCTTATAGCTCTAGAATTTACCAATAAGATTGAGTATGTACATACTCTGAAATACATAATTGATGCTTTTTTTTTTTCAAAAAGAAATTGTTCATTAATTAGAGAATTCTTTTGTAGTGCACAAATTTAGATAAACTATCTATCTAGTTACCTATTTGTGTATAACTTGCAATTGTTTGCTTGAAAAAGTAAGGAATAAATACATACAAAATACCCTTTGGTATTTTTTTTAAGAATTAAATATATTTAGTTTAATATACAGAATCATGATTTCATTGAAATGCTTAGTTTTGAAAATGTATTTTTAATAGTTTTTTTTACGGTGTGATATACACTTATTTTGACATAGGGGTTGTGATTTAGTTTGATGTGTTTTATAAGTGTGATATATTTCAAAAATCTTCAGAAATTTAGTTAATAGGCTAACTCAATGAAATTGAAATTGTAATTGGTTAAATACATAAGTTACTTATTTGTATTTTGTGATTTTGATCATGTTTTAGTGTATATTTTATTAGTAACGCGAATATGTACTAAATGGTCCTATAGTATTTTATCTTCCTTCTGGGAATTTTATAGTGAGAATCTTCTCTCATATGAGTGGGATTTAGAGAAACCATGACTAGTTGTGATTACGTGATCTATTCTTGAAGATGTGTTTTTAGTATAGGAGAAAATCCTCTCGTACAATTGAAATAAAATATTCAAAGAAATATCTTATTTTAAAAAGAAAATCATGAAAAGAAGATGTCTACACAAGATTGTTATGCATATTCTTCATTCATAAAACTGATGTTGTTTGTCATAATAAAGAGAAGGGATGATTATTCAGGTACGTATGAGTTAAGAATCATATTAAATAAAAGTTTTCAATATTTTAAATCTTGCATTTTTGATACGTAAGTTTTAATGTCAACAAATAAGATAATTTTGGTTTCCTTAATGTTTATTTACTGTTTAATAAGTTTGAACAATTAAATATAAAAAACATTTTTTATCGTTAGTCTTTTTTCATGTCATATGTCATATGATTAAAGTATAGAGAGTAAAGAGTATATAAAACTTACAGTGTTTTGCATACACAAATCTTTATTATGTTCTAAATTTATATAATTAAGAATGATAAAATGGATTGAATTAAGCCGCCAAACAATGCTGAACAATGAAAGCATCCAAACAATGCTCAGTAGATTTCAAAGGATTTTAAACGAATTAAAATTGTTAGGTAAGTTTTATGATAATTTTGATCATATTGAAAAAATCTTGCATAGCCTCCCTAGATTGTAGAGGCCGTAGGTGATTGCCTTAAGAACTTTCAAAAATCTCGATGGCTTAAGTCTCGAAGAACTTGTTGGCATCCTCAAAGTTGACGAGTTAGAGTTACAACAGGACGAAATGCTAAGATGAGATGCTAAGGAAAGAGAAGAACATTGCTCTTAAGACTTATAGGTCATTGAGAAGGACTCCTACCAAAGCATTCAAAGCGGAAGGACCATTAGAGAAGTCAAACACTGAAGAAGACTCCAATGAAGAAGAAGAAGATGAACTATCATTCATATCAAGAAAGATCCACTCAATATGGAACAAGAAGAAAAATACTTCATTCAAAGGAAGACGCATTGGGTTAACCTCCATAAGTGATAAAAATGACAAGTGTAAAGAAGGGCCAGTGATGTGCTATGAGTGCAAGAAGCCCGAACACTTTAGGACCGAATGCCTGACTTAAAAAAGTCAAAAAAGAAATTAGTCTTTTCCAGAAAGGAGAAAAAGAAGGTACTCATGAGTACTTGAAAGACTTGGATTTTTTAAAGCTCGAAGAAGAGGAAGAAGAAGAAGTTAATCTCTATCTTATGGCAAACAACACTAAATGTACATCAGATTACTCTAACGAAAAGTAGATTTTATTGACTTAAATTCTATAATTTAAGCTTATAATAAGCTATTGTCGAATTCTTCGAAGTTGTGAGAAGTTTACAAAAATTTAAGAAAACAATATAGAAACTAGTTGAAACAATAGAATAGAACCTCGAAAGGAAGTTAGTAGAGTCTAGAATAGAAGTTGAAAATATGTTTTTTCTAAGAATGAAAAGCTTTAGAAAAACTCAACCATTACAAAAGATGCTAAACGTGTTGAACTCCTTCAACGTGAAAATGACACCTTACTTAAGGTGTTGAATAGAATGTTAAAAGGAAACGAATGTTTAACCCTCTTAATCAAAGGTTGTAGACATCCTTTAGACAAACGAGGATTAGGATTCAAAGGCGAAAATTCTTATTATATGTCTAAATCTAAATTTGTTAAATTTGTTAAATATGATGATAAAACCTTTGGTTAGGCATCTACTTTTGAAAAGAAAAAGATACAAAAGACTAATAAAATACAACCTAATGCAAGATGAGCACCTAAGAATAAAATATTTCTCTTGCATATATGCTTGATCACAGAAAAGAAACCCTTGTCATGGTACCTGGACAGTGGGTGCTGACGTCACATGACAAGACAAAGGTATATTCCAAAGCTCGACGAAGAAGAAGGGAGGACCGAAAATGTTAAGAGGAAATAGAAAAGGCAAGACATTAGGCATTAGAAGGATAAGTATAAACGCTTCCCCTCCTATTGATATGTTTTACTAGTAGATGACCTGAAACATAATCTACTTAGCATAAATCAATTATGTGATAGTAGATATAATGTTGTTTTCAAAAAAAGCCTATGTAAAGTCCTAGACAATAAAGGTCAAATAGTATTTTCTACTGATAACAAGGTAAGTTGTACAAAATATATTTAAATGAACTGCATGCTCAAAGCGTTTCATGCCTTGAATCCATAAAAGATGGGGCTATTATGTGGCATAACAAATGTGGACATGCAAATATGTGATTAGTCTCAAAGTTGTTATGCCATGATCTCGTAAGAGGTTTTCCTAAAATGTCATTCAATGACAAAATCTTTTGTGATACATGTGTGAAAGGAAAACATGTCAAATAGTCTTTCAAAAGCAAAAACATAATTTCAACTGAGAGACCTCTTGAGCTGCTTCTTTTAGATTAGTGGAATAAGGACTGCCTCTATTAGTGGAAAACACTATGGCCTAGTTATTGTAGATGACTATACTAGATGGACATGGGAAAGTACTTACCCCATAAGGATGAAGGTTTCAACACCTTCAATAAAATCTGTAAGAAAATAGAAAATGAAAAAAGATAGTAAGATTCTTTCAATAAGAAGTGATCATGGCGGGGAATTTGAAAATGAGCGTTTTCAAATATTTTGCAAAAACTCTGGCATAAGTCACAATTTCTCTACCTCAAGGACACCACAACAAAATGGTTTGTTGAGAGGAAAAATAGGTCTTTGCAAGAAAGCACTAGAACCATGTTGAACGATTTTAATACTCCTAAACACTTATGGGCTGAAGTAGTTAATATGGTCTACTATCTTTAGAACATAATTTATTTGAGGCCAATCTTAAGCAAAACTCCATATGAATTATGGAAAAACAAAAAGCCCAATATTTCGTACTTTCATCCATATTTCAATGCTTCATTCTAAATATGAAAGATAACTTAGGAACGTTTGACTCCAAAAGTGATGAAGGAATCAGACTTGGTTATTCTAAAACCTCTAAAACGTTTAAAATCTATAACTCTAGAACTTCTAAGGTAGAAGAGGCCATACATGTCAAATTTAACGACTATGAGCTTGAATATAAAATATCAGAGCTAGACAAAGCTTTTGTAGATTTGTAACAACAAGCAGACGAGTGTCAAGATGAGCAAAGATAGCCTCGTAGGTCGCATCGTCTAGCGGTCAAGAACCATCCTCCTAAGAAGATCATAGGTGATCTCAAGAAAGATATAAAGACTAGGGCCACTAGTGGAAAAACGCTGTTTAACGTCGGTTATTTTGGGCTTTTAACGTCTACTAAACAACTGATGTCATTGCTAGTGACGTCAATGGGACGTCGGACATGCATATAACCGACGTCTATAATGACGTCAGTCAGTGCCATGTCCAACGTCACTAAACGTTGGAACTGGACGTCTAAAGACATTATATAGACGTCGGTCTGAGCAATAACCGACGTCAAAGAGGCATTAAAGACTTCGAAAATGACACTGACAGACGTCTAAAAGGTACTATAGACGTCGGTGTATACATTAACCGACGTCTAATACAGTGGTTGTGTTTTAGTGCAGTTTTGTTCCCGTCTTTGGATAGCCTAGTAGCACAATCTCCTTTTGCTAGTTTCCCCCAAAAAAAAGCTTGTGTCTTTTGAATTTCTTATGACATTTCAACCCAAAACCGAACCTGGGTTGTTGCTTAGTTCCATTTTCATCCGCAAGAGGAAAAAATCACGATGAAACGATAACTAGGCAACGACCCAGGGTCATTTTTGGGTTGAAACGACCAAAAGAAATTCACAAGACGCCGTTTTTTCTGGGAGGCAACTAGCAAATGGAGAATGTGTTACTACGTTACCCTAAGAAAGGAACAAAATTGCACTAAAACACAACACAAAGAAAGCAAATTTTAATCAGTTGAACCAGAAGATAATCGATGAAATACTAAACAAAGTTTAAACGGTAAGCATAAAAAAAAACTACCTAGGATGCAATGCCGGAAGAGAGAAAAAGAAAAGGAGGAAGACGATAAAGTTATCAGAAACAATAATGCAATGCCGCAAGAGAGAAACAAGAGAAAAAAGAGAAGAGAGGAAGATGATATCAGAAACTGAATGCCGTGAAGAGTCTGCGGTTTATTTAAAATGAAATTGAGCGTCGGTTGCTTGCGAAACCGACATCTATAGTAATCTAGACGTCGGTTGTCTAACTAATTCGACGACCAAGTTAACATTTAAACTGACTTTTTGAATGCCCATTAAACGTCGGTTGTGAATGGGCACCGACGTCTAGGGCGTTGAACCGATTGACGTTTCACTTCCTGTCAGGGACGTAGACGACAGTTGTGAAGGGGTGCCAACGTTTATAATAATATAGACGTCGGTTTTCTGCTATCGGATGTGGAAGTGCCTCGGAGTTTGATGCACATAATTAATTACAGGCACATAGACGTCGCGCACCCAGAAATGCAACATCTATTTTGCAGAAAATTTTTGTCTTCCCGCCTTCCGGACAGGCCATAGACGTCGGTTTTTGACAACCTGACGTCGAATAGCTTGAGAATCAGGTGACCAGCATTAACTGCATCCAAGTAGACGTCGGCCCCCCATCACAACCGACGTCAAATGCGCATGAGAAATCTGTCTTCTTGCCTACCTCATTACATTGGATGTCGGCTTACGCAGAGCTGACGTGTACTGCTTAATAGACGTCGTATTACCTTGAAACCGACGTTTAGGTTACTATCTTATTTACGGTAATGCCACCGGTCATCATATGACGTCGGTGGAGCTCTAACAGAAGTCTATGAACTGACGTTAAACAACGTTTTTCTATTAGTGTTTATATTATGAACTTGAATT
The DNA here is from genome assembly GCA_027742785.1 of Vigna reflexopilosa. NCBI lineage: Eukaryota > Viridiplantae > Streptophyta > Magnoliopsida > Fabales > Fabaceae > Vigna > Vigna reflexopilosa. The sequence goes on from CM050911.1 coordinate 18,851,005, forward strand.
GATAGAAGTGTTAGTTTATATTTAAAACAACATAGATCAATATTCAAGGAATAAGAGTATAAAAAAAAGCTAAAGAACAATATTCAAGGAATAAGAGTAGAAAAAAAAAGAGCTAAGAATTAAGTACTTAAGAAAACATTATCAAATCAAGGAATAAGAATAGAAAAAGAACTGAGTAAAGTTTAAGAAAGTATTAAAGATAAAAACAATTTAAGAAAGTGATACTCAACCTTCACGTCAAGATGGTTCATTCTCACCATGTTGTAATACTAAACATGTAATCAAAACATGTAATCAACTTATCTCATGAAGTGTATTACTCATTCTATTTTTATGAGATTCTATATTTTTATGAGAATTTATTTTATTGGTCCGGTACACAAAATAATCACCTGAAATATGTTTTAACGTACTTTCGAAATTTATAAATGAAAAAATAAATAGAAACACAATTTATATAAAAAAAAAATCAACAATTAAATAAATACATATGAAATACAATTTCCTTTTTAGAAATTTTAAATTAATAATATTGTGAATAATTGACATAAAAATAGTAAAATTAAACTAGTATATCTATTATCATTTAAATTATCAACAATACTTCAAAAAATAAACATTTAAGAAATATATAAATGCTTTCTTGGTATACATAATTTTATGTAATTATTATTTTTATTATCTGTCCCAATTTTTGAAGAAAAGAATGGTTAATTTTTATACCTTTTCTTTAAAATTTTAAGAATATATTTATTATTATTTTTTTCTTCTAATTTCTAAATAATTAACATTTTTTTTACCGAAATAAAGAAAAGGTTTAATCTCACTAGAAGTCCCTATTTTTGTCTGAAATCTTAAATAGGTCTCTTTTCTTTTTGGCGTATCAATTGAGTCCCTTTTATTGTAAATTTGATTCAATTAGAGGCCTGCCGTCAAATTCACCACGTGGCATGCTCATGAGTAATGACACGTGGAATTAAAATTGAGTTTTGTTTTAAAAATTTTTAAGGAGAGAGGTGATATGAGATTGAGGAAAGGCAAAGGTGGAAAGATTAAAAATTTTAAGGCTGTCACCTTTAATCGGGGAAAACAAGGGGGAAATCGTGTTCTTTAGGCTTGTTATTACAAATACATGTTCAATTTGAGAATACTCGAGAGAGAAGAAATAATAAGAATGATGGAAACGATAGCACACGGTAATTGATTAAGAAGTATAAGAACTTTTAGATGCTGTAAGTGGAGCATCTCCTTTTGATCTGTTGCAGGCTGAACTTCCACGATGGTGCGGAAAAGCTTACGAAAGGAGTCATCAAATGCCTACAGTTGAGCCATGTAAGACTTGGAGTTCCAGCGGACATTGGAGCATTGCTTCAAAAGCTTGATTCCCTCTTCCATTTTCTGTATGAGTGGTTCCAGCTCCTCTTTGGCGTCCCATCTCCTGGTTCAGACGTTCCATCTTTCTGATGTTAGGTTTTATCGACTTTAGGGTGGATTCTGTTAAAGATGTAAATCTAAATAATTGACATTTGGTTTAACTGTCATTTTGACAGTTGGTGTAAGTGTATAAATACACTATTCTTTTGATATATGAAATAACTCGTTTCATACTCTGTGCCTATCAACTCTTCATTTACGCTCTCTTTCGTGTGCTCTCTCTCACTTCTCACTACGCCCACGCCCATGCTATCAGTGGTATCAGAGCAACAGGTTTGCGATCCAAGGTGGCATTGATTGAAAGCAAAGAAATTGTGCAAAGAAATTGTGAAGTAAAAAAAGCTTCACATTGAAAGGATGGTGGGGTTGATCCATAACAGTTTACCAATATTCGATGGAAATAACTTTGAAGATTGGTGCGTGAAGATGGATGCTATCCTGGGTTTCCATGAGATCGATGAAATTGTCAAGGTTAAGCTTAAAGAACCCGCAAAGAATGATACAGAAGAAACAAAGAAAGCGTATAAAGAGAATAAGAAATTGGACCGTAAGGCACGAATGATCTTGCATCGGTAGCGATATTCCAGAAGGAGTCAAAGGCGACAACTGCCAAAGAAACATTGGAGATCCTATAAGATGGATATGGAACTGCTGGAAATATAAAGAAGATAAAGCTTCAGTCACTGCGGCGGCAGTACGAGCTCCTAATCATGGGGGAACAAGAAACCATTGAAAGTGATTGTCAATGCAATGCGTGCATGCGACAAAATAGTCAAAGACAAGAAGATAGTCCATAAAATCTTGCGAACTTTAACGCCCCAGTACGACCATATTATCGTGGCTATTGAAGAAATGAAGGTTGAAGAGCTGCAAAACTCACTTGAAGCTCACGAACAGCGACTGCTAGAAAGGAAAGCCGCAGAACAATACGCAACATAGAGCACTAGCCAGGCATTACAAGCAAAAATCCAAAAGGGTAATGGAACTAACAGAGGAAGAGGAAGACAAGGTGGTCGTGGAGGCCGAAATGGAGGGAGATTCATTAATAACACCAAACAAACCAAAGGAGAAAACAACAGCGATCAAAGAGATGGTAATCACAGAGGCAGAGGGAAACCCAGAGGAAGAGGAGGTAGGAAAAATGTCGACAAAAGAAATGTGCAATGTTACACGTGTAGAAAATTTGGCCACTACTCTTTTGAGTGCTGGCATAATGAAAGCAATAAGAAAGAAGACAACAACGAAGCTAATCTTGTAAAAGATGAACCAGAATCAGACTCAAATCACGTGATACTAATGACAGTCGCAACACATGGCGAAATTGGAAAAGACCGGAGAATGGCATACAAAGATTTCAAGCAGCAAACATGCAAGAAATCAGACAGGTGTAAAGAGGAGATGAAATGCGTGAAATGCATGAAATATGTGTCAGTTGCTGAGAAAGAAACCCATGCAGAACAAGAGATGTCGTAGTGCCTGGATACAGGTTGCTCCAACCACATGACAGGTAATCGAAGATGGCTTCTTGATCTTTACACAAGTGTCAAAAGCACGATCCGATTCGCAGACAACAGTACCATTCAAGCTGAAGGGGTAGGAAAAATCCTAATTAAAGGAAAAGATGGAAAATATGTGTATACTCACAACGTCCTTTATGTGCCCTTAATGAAGAGTAATCTCCTTAGCCTAGGTCAACTACTTGAAAAAGGTTTTACCATGAAAATGTAGCAGAAACACATCGAGGTTTTCGAAAAGAAACAACGCCTGATATTCAAAGCACCAGTTGCAAGAAATCGAACATTTAGAGTAAATTTGAACGCAAAAAGAAATCCAATGCATGTCTGCAACAAATGTTGAAGAGGA